>JAPKLY010000549.1:115157-146238 GCA_026898435.1 Prunella vulgaris
ATATATATATATATATATATATATATATATATATATATAATTTTACCACGTACGAAACTTAATTTGGTCTATAATCAAAAGATACACAAATCACTCTTATTAAAAAAAATGGATACGTCATACACGACTTGATCAAATTAATAGTGCATTGCTATTCAACTTTTCTCCTACTTAAAAATGATACCAATGTTTTTTTTTTTTTTTTTTAAAAGAATCTTTTATTTAATACATAATCAATGCGCATTAAATAAATATTTAGTTGTAATTATTTGACCGTGAGTTGGAAGTTATGATTGGGAAAAGTCACCATTATTGGTGAAATCATGAAAAATAATGTGAGAAATTAAAGAACATTAAGTTAATATGTGGTTTATTATTAATTTTTGTGTTTCTTTATAATTGTAGTATTATTACTAATTCCTTCTTGGAGTATTATTATTATTACTAATTGAAGTAATTTTTTTTAAAAATATAATACTATACACCTAATAGAATGATTCTTATAAATTTCGAAGGGCTTGTGATTATTTAAATAAATTGTAATAATATATATATATACATATATATATATTGCTGCCAAAAAGGATATATTGTAATATATTGATTAATTATATTAAATTCAGAAATAAATAATAGGTTGTACGCAGTTGATCATGAGGAAGGCATATATATATATATATATATATAGGTGGCCAACTTCTATAAAATTATTGGAATAATAATTAATTAGATGAGACAAGCATTGCTTTTGCAACACAAATAATAATTTATTCATGGTTATTGATATGGTCAAGCTGTTTATTTTAGACATATATTTTGCTTGATTTAAAAATTAAAAAAGAAAACAATAAAATCGTGATCTTCATGTGCATGGGCATCCCAAAATCGAAGTTTCTAAATCATTTGACTATGGATGGGATGGCCAACCCTTAGCGTGGCAAGGAAGAAATCATATTATTTTTTATACATCATAAATATATTAATGCTATAATTGATAAGTGGTTCCTCAAAAAAAAATTTTGTATGAGATCGTCTAATGACGTGAGACTGACAAAAAAAGTGATAGAATTATAATAAATAGAGACATTTGTATATTGATTAAAAAAATAACTATATTTACAAATTAGTTCGTAATATTTGCAAACAAGTATGATTTTTTTTTGCACAGAAGTGTATATATATATTTTTTTTCTGAACAAAACTAATATGTAATTATTGTCAATTTTATAAATCATTTTGTAATTTTTTTCTACTAAATAAATATGAAAATGTTTTTTTTAAAAAGTGATAGTCATTTTTCGTAAAAATATTATCACTTTTAAAAAAATTTGATGATAGATTTCAAGTAAAATATGGTAATATTCACTTTTATTAATACCATTTTTTAAAATTAAAACTCTATCATTATTGGAATAATATTTTTATTTAATAAATAATGCATTTTACATATATATTGATCTTATATCATGAGACGGTCTTACACATGCCTTACTCAATCTTTTGAGAGAATGAAAAATTCATGTTTATTATTAAGTTTAGCATACGCACCCTATTTAATGTGAATTTGAATAACTTTTTTATTTAAATTGAGTAGTCTTAATATTTCAATATATATATATATATAAATTTAAGTATTCTTTATTTTAAAAAAATGTATAATATAGTGTGAATTTGATTAATTAACAGCTGAAAAATTATATTTGGGCAATGATATTGATGGAATATTAATTGACAATTAAAAGCAGCTGCACCAACTAATGAAGGCAACCTTACTGCACCTCTTTTTGTTTGAAATTAACATTTCATTAATTCATATTTAATTAAACCATATTTATACGTATACACACGTACACACATATGTAGAGCATTTGAATGGCCCACGTATCCTCTCCATTTCTTTCCTCTCAATTTTATGTAAATTTTGGAGATATAGATATAAAATTAAAATAATTAATAAAAATACATATTTTATGGGATCCATGATAATTACCCCACTCCATGTATTGTGTCTATCTCCCTTCAAACTTTAGGAGAAATTTATACAAAAAAATAGAGAGGATCCGGACTCATTCGTATGAAACCCAATATCTATTTATTTCATTAATGAAAATTTATATCCATAATAAATACCTAATTTCTTGAGAGTGTTTCATAAAATGGGCCCCTCGTTAACCTATTTTAGAAACCTTTGTTAATGTCCTAGTTAAGTTATGTTGCTTTAAAAAAATTGTGTTTGAGACATGTCTTATTTTAATATTGAGTGTTATATGATATGTTATGAGATATTTTATATAGGAGATTGTTTTATACAATGTTGTAGAAGTTGAAAATCGTAATCGGATATTTTATGGCTAATTTTTTTTTAAAATAAAAATATGAAAGTTGGACCGTCTAGAAGAGCGTCTAGGCCCAAAAATGCTCAAAATTGTCGATTTTGCAGAAATCGGATCAGCAAGTGGCCGACTAGCGCCTAGATGACGCCTATACTGATTTCTGTATTACTGATTTTGTATAAATTTTTTTGTTATTAATATAGTTTTGATTTACTTAAAAGAACATATTTTCTTTAGTTATTTGGGGGACTGGACGAAATAAATAAAATCACTTTGTTTAAAATCAAATTTACCCATTTTTGCATGATTTTTTAAAAATCACATGTTCAAAGTCCGAAGAACAAAAAGCTAGTCAAAGATCAAACCTTAGAAGGAAATAAAGAAAGGGATTAAGCTTAGTTGTATGTTTACACATGAAAAAACTTATGTATTCCTCTCTCTCTCTCTCAAATACCTCAATGAAGACAGGCTGGAAGGATCCAAACCTAAACCCCACCACAAATATGATCAATTGCTGACAATTAATAAGAGGGCCTCTGACAAAATATGATGTATCTCCACAAACTACCCAAAGCAAAATCCGAGATTAAAAAAATAAATATATTCATGCCATAAAAACTAAAAAAAAGTGGGAAAGGAAAATTAAAATGGAAGAGAGAGAGAGTGGATTGAAAAAGCAGGGGAAGAAAGGGGGTTGAGGTCTCTTCCTTTTCCCCATTCACTGCTCTTTTCTTGCTGCTTCTGCCAAGCATCTTTTTCTCACTTTTCTGCTCTTTTTCCTCACACCCAATTCTTTACCTTCTTTGTTGGAGCTATTCTTGTTTTGTTTACATCTTTTTTTCATTTTTTTTGTCAAGGTTCTCTCGTCTCTTGCTTTGAGTGATTCCAAAGTTGCTATTTCTACCCATTTCTTCACCGGAAATCACTTGATCACTCCTCTGATACTTCTTCCTTATTTTTTTTGCAAATCTTTCTGCCATTGATCATTACAAAAGAATTACCTTTTCGTCATCTGACCAATTTGTTTGTTTTATCCTTTCCTTGGCTTATTTTATACCCACCTCTTTGATTTGCCTTGGAATTTAATTTCCCTGGCAAATTATGTGCTGATCAAGCTTAAAGATTCCAGCCTTCTTGAGTTATTGCGCCAAAGATTTGAGCTTTCAGCCATTTTTTATACACCCTTCTCGATTCCCCTCACATGGTTTGAAGCACTTCCCTCGTTCTTGAGAAAATTCCCTTAGATTTTCCAACGCTTTCTTGAATCTTCCCTCAATAAATTGGGTTCTTGATTCCATGGGACTTTGTCACGGAAAACCCATCGAACGCCAACGAAATCATTCTGAAAACCCAGTATTTCCAGGTGAAAACCATGAATCCGTCCTCAATTCTTCAACTGGAAAAACACCCAAGTTCCCATTCTACAGCCCTAGCCCACTGCATAGTGCATTCAAGAATTCCCCTGCAAATTCTAGCAGTGTCCCTTCAACCCCTCTCAGATTTCTCAAACGCCCTTTCCCACCTCCATCACCGGCTAAGCATATCAAGGCCTTGCTTGCTAGAAGGCATGGCTCTGTTAAGCCTAATGAGGCGACTATCCCTGAAGGGAGTGAGTGTGAGATTATTGGATTAGATAAGAATTTTGGGTTCTCGAAAAATTTCATCAGCCACTATGAGCTTGGGGAAGAGGTGGGCAGGGGTCACTTTGGTTTCACTTGCTCTGCTAAAGGGAAGAAAGGGAGCTTGAAAGGGCAGGATGTGGCTGTTAAAGTTATCCCTAAAGCAAAGGTCAATTCTTTTGTTTAAAAGGATTTGAGAATGCATAGTTTAGTGTGGTATATTGCTCTGGATTGTATCTGTTAATGGTTTTACCGATTTCGATAAGTTGGTGTAGTATCTGCCCTGTTTTTCCTGATTTTATGTGTGAAATTTTAGATACTATGAGGTTTAGTTGAGATATTGATGATCTTACTGCATATAAAAAGTTTACAGGCTCTCATTACAAATAATCTTTATTGTTACTGAGGTGATTGCTTAGCAGTGTTGAGGTGATAACATCAGTAATCACACAATTGATACAAGGCTTAGTAGAAATTGAAGCTGATGAAATATTCATGCATCTCATAGGGAATTGGTTTGGTTTACACTGTTTCTAGTGGGAAGCCTTATGTTTATTGTCTTCTTTACGTATTTCAAACTTGCAGATTGTAAATTTTCTAATTCGTCGCTTCTGTGTATGGATTTTTGCTTGCCCATGGTTTTAAGTTGGTCGTTGAAGTGCTCGAATCATTAGTTTTCAAGTGAGGCAGGAATCAGGATCACACTTTTAGAGAATTTCTTATCTGTTGAGAGATGGATTTTGCTTTGTTAGAAAGAGATTATATGAAATGATTATCATGCGATGATATATGTTTTCTGTATTGTGTGCAGATGACCACAGCAATTGCCATAGAGGACGTAAGAAGAGAAGTTAAGATGCTGCGTGCGCTAACTGGGCACAAGAACTTAGTGCAATTCTACGATGCCTATGAGGATGCAGACAATGTTTATGCAGTGATGGAGTGAGTTTCGACTTTGGAATTTTGTTACATTTCTCTGTTTATCTTTTAGAACTTGAACAAGAAATCTGGGAGGTATTCGGCTGTTATAGTTGGAGTCCTGCTTGGTATCTAAGTCGTGACTTTCATTTCACTGTTCATAACTTATTCCCTTTTTCTCCCAGATTATGCACAGGAGGAGAACTACTGGATCGTATACTTTCTCGGTATGCTCGTTTTTTTTTTTTTTTAAATCTCGAGAAAGGTTCTCATGCTTTGAGGCCTTCTAATCTTTTGTTTGGTCTAGGGGTGGAAAATACTCAGAAGAAGATGCAAAAATTGTGATGGTACAGATTCTAAGTGTGGTTGCATATTGTCATCTACAAGGTGTAGTTCACCGAGACCTAAAGCCTGAGGTAATTCTATCACTATGCCAGCCTCTGCCTGCTCTCTCTCTCTCTCTCTCTCTCTCTCTCTCTCTGTTGTGCCCTTTATCGAAAGTTCCTCCATTCATATAATTCATATTGAAAGTTCCTCCATTCATATAATTCTTGTACTCTGTCATCTGTTGATATTATGCATGCTTCTTTCCTGTAAAACTTTGTCCAATTGGTAAATTTTGTTGCGTTTACATAATTTCAAATTGATATAAGCACCGAATATTTGATATCATTCCTGCAGTACAATTATTATCTTTATTTTTGCGTCACAAGTCTCAGCAGCTAGAAATGAATATACACACTACTCACCAATTCTTATTTTTAAGAGAGCAGAAACCTATAAGCACTGGAGTAAAGAATCGCCTCTCATCAGTCACCACGAAACACGAAATCTTACGAGTTCTTTCTCATGTGGTTAACACAAGATGTTTCGAATTGACATGAATTTCTTAAATTGCTACAGAACTTTCTCTTTGTCTCAAAAGATGAGCATTCCCCACTGAAAGCCATCGACTTTGGACTCTCTGATTACGTAAAGCCAGGTCAATTCTACTGCCTCATAATTTGCATTTTTTGTTACTATGGTGGAGCTGAGCCTCATGCATATATATTATGACAGACGAAAGGCTGAATGATATTGTTGGAAGTGCTTATTATGTGGCACCTGAAGTCTTGCATCGATCATACGGAACAGAAGCTGACATGTGGAGTATTGGTGTGATTGCTTATATTCTTCTTTGTGGAAGCAGACCATTTTGGGCGAGGACAGAATCCGGAATCTTCAGAGCCGTGCTAAAGGCTGACCCAAGTTTTGATGAAGATCCATGGCCTTCTTTGTCTCCTGATGCGATAGATTTTGTAAAGCAATTATTGAACAAGGACTATCGTAAGAGGTTGACAGCAGCTCAGGCACTTAGTAAGTTGCTCAATCTGATTATCGTTATAATTTTTTTTTCCTCATCTAGATACTATATAAGCTCAAGCATTATAATCTGCAATCTGTCAATATCCATTATAAAATCTACGATATCTCTATATACCAGCTTAATAATCTAATCCACCTGTCATGTGTAGGTCATCCGTGGTTGGCTGGACATCATGATGTGAAAATTCCTATGGATATGATTATATATAAGCTCGTAAAAGCTTATATTTGCTCTTCTTCTTTGAGAAAGACAGCTTTAGGGGTACGTTCCTTTTTTGAGTGAAGTTCGTTTGGTACTTTTGTGTCCTCTCAAGACAGTAAACATTTGATTATGTTGATGTCTCATCTCCTTTTTCAAATGAGAGCTACCTAAGTTGTCTTCGTACATTTTTTTCTTGATAATTCTGGATAATAAATGTTTTCATAATTGCAATAGGCTCTTGCAAAAACTTTGACGATACCACAGCTGACCTACCTCCGAGAACAGTTCACACTGCTAGGACCAAGTAGAAGCGGATTTATATCCTTACAGAACTTCAAATCGGTCATCTCTCTCTCTCTCTCTCTCTCTCTAAATATATGTATATATTATTGTGTCCTTTTGTCTTCTGTCTTACATTGTCAATTTAATTACCTTGTCCGCAGGCTATGTCAAAGAACTCAACTGACGCAGTTAAGGATTCACGGGTTATGGAATATGTTAATGTGGTAAAACTTTCAGCAACCCTGTTCAGTAAATGCAACTAATCCACATTATAGCTTAGTCTTTGCTTGAGTATGACAATTGCTAAATGTGTGAATATTCTTGTGTAATCCAGGTCAGTTCTCTTCAATACAGAAAATTGGATTTTGAAGAATTCTGTGCCGCCGCCATAAGTGTATATCAGCTTGAAGGAATGCAGAGCTGGGAGCAACATGCACGCAGTGCTTACGAATTCTTTGAGAAGGATGGAAACAGAGCCATAATGATAGAGGAACTTGCTTCTGTACTGCTCTCTCTCTCTCTCTCTCTCTTTGGTATCTTAATGAAGTTTTGACCTTGCCCCATTTTCAAAACAGGAGCTTGGGCTTGGCCCGTCTGTTCCCGTGCACGTAGTTCTACAAGATTGGATAAGACATTCAGATGGAAAGCTCAGTTTCTTAGGGTTTGTAAGACTTCTGCATGGAGTGTCCTCCCGAGCATTGCAAAAGGCGTGAAGTATGTCTTATCTCGTAGGTGGTTATCATTGTCATTAGAACTTCAACGCCTTGTGAAGATCAGCGTTTTCCCCTGTTAAAGGCACCATTGGAGTAGCATGAAGTGCTTGTCAAATTTGCACATACGTTGAAGCGACGGGTGTCTGCAGAGATTCGTGTGATTATGCCTCGTTCTCCATGTAACTTTCGTGTCCCATATTCTGGGAATGAGACGTAGATGAATGTACAGATGAAAGTTGATAGCAAAAATGTGTTTTCACGGCTAGAGAACAACTCAATGCTGAAGTGGTTTTTGTGCCTTTGGTGTCTCTCTTTGTACCCCTCTGCACTCGCCTTCTCAAAATAAATTATATAGTTGTCAAGAGTTTCAAGTGATGCACAAATTTGGTCCTGAAACTACTTTTTTGTTTACAATTTTTGTTGAAATTCTGCACATGGCCTGATGAATTTGCAGTTGCGTCGTGAGTTTGATGAAACAAAATCACCATTCGTTATTACAGGATCAAAACTGCAAATTTCTCAAAGTTTTTATGCTAAAAGAGATGGGAATCGATTTATCTCGAGTTCATCAATCTTTATCCTGCTCTGTTAAAACCAAATGACAAAAAACGTCACAATCCCTACATTTGATTCTAATTTATCAGAGTTGATATGTGATAATAACTGAAGGCTGGTATTAAGTCTCAGTGCAGTGAGATTATTGCCAAAACACGAGGAATCGGACGAATCCTAAGCCTGGACACCAAGTTCCAGCATCAGAGTGTGATTGGTGTAGTTTGATGTAGGGCCAAGAAACTGAAGGGGACCTGCCAAAATATGAACCAAGAGGAGATAGTAGTAGGTTCTAATGTTCGATGCAGCAGCATACGTATTTTCTTCAAATGTAAATGTTGCTACCTGGATTGAAGTATAGATTCTTCAAAGCCCATTCATCACGCATGGACGCAAACTTTTTGAAAGGAGCACCTAGTTTTGTACAGAACAAATATCTAAGATGTTGTAATTCGACTGATATATAACTAATAAAACGCATATATATTATGTAAGAGAGCTTACCTTCAAGCTCCACCATTGCCTTCTTAATTACAGGCTTGAACTTACCTGCACACGGAGAGGGGTGTAAGGTTAGGTAATGTTTAGCATCTTATATGCTTATAGGATGAGAAATTTACCATGTCTTCTTTCCACGTCCATCAAAGATGTCAACGCTGTTCCACCTACGGTCCATTTCTCAACCGGATCACCCAAGTTACCCACCTGAATCATGCACACAGCAATATGACATTCAATCTACCACACTTTACGAAGAATACTTGAGAGTTGATAGAAGAGGAGAGCACAAACTGAGGAAATCAGGCCAGTCTTCCCAGAATGGAGGAGTACGCCAGCAGCATACCCCAATGCATAGCAGTAGTTGGAGTCAAAGTTTGAAGGTAAACCACATCTACCTTCATATCTGCAAAACAATCAGTAATTTAAACCAACATGTTTGTTTCGTTCCATATGTTCTTTTCTAGCACGCGGTCTTTCATTACCCGAAAAAATGAGATTGCCCTTTGAACTCATATTTGTACGAGCCTTGTTTCCTCCTCAACTCTAATTCAGTCTCCACCATTTCAATCAGCATTTTTTCTGTCTCTATCTTAGCAACCTAGATATAAAGAATAAATCAACTTTTAAAAATGATGGAAAAAATATAGCAATAAAAAATTACAATTATGCCAAGCAGAAGATCACCTGCACATTTCCATGTGGATCTCTTTCCAGTAGCAATTGTGCCTGAATTGCCTTTGGTAGAAAGTCAAAAAGCTGGAGAGACTGGGCCCCGAGTTTCTTCTTCCACGCGCCAGCTTCATCAACAACATCGTGAGCCAGGATTTCGTTCAGCTCAGAGATAAGTTTTTGAACCTGTAAGTACATAACTATAATGTAAAAGTAAAGTTAAGAAACATATGGAACTTAGTAAGAGTTGTATAGACCTCAGGGATGAAATCAATTAAGCCTTCCGGTATGAGTATAACCCCATAATTGAAACCACAGTCAGCACGCTTGCATATCACATCTGTAATATAATCTGTTACATTTTTCAGAGTTTGTTTCTTCGCTGCAACCTTCATCAGACAACACATTGTTATTACAGGTTGATGCAATATAAATGGAAGAAAGTGATAAAACCACCTCTTCACCAATGATGGTTATATTAGGATGAGTCTGCAAACTGCACTCCAGTGTAATGTGAGAAGCAGCTCGGCCCATAAGCCTTACAACTACACAGGTTACAGTTTATTTCAGATAACAAACGCGAGCCTCAAAGCAGCTTATGATCACATTATAAGATGGTGAATTGAATGAATACTAACTCAGCAAAAAGAATAGCAATATACATGACATCATTAATTCCACACTTACAGTGGTAGTATTTTCCAGTAGAGCGAGCATCCACCATAACATTTCCGATCATTTCTGCGTATATCTGCGTCAGAAATAAATATATCAAGTCCTTAGCAAATTAGGAAAATGAGAAACAAAACAGTAGGGACAAGGCCACCTTGCATGCTGTATCAAATCCAAAACTTGTAGGGACTTCCTTGCATTTCAGGTCACCATCAATTGTCTTGGGGCACCCAATAACACGAGCTTTCAGATTCTTTCCCCTGAATGTTTATTCAATAAAAAGGTTTATGTAGTAATGCAGTTGGCACTAAACACAATAAGAAAAATTTTACCTAAAATTCTCAGCAAGAAGACAAGCATTAGTGTTTGAATCATCTCCTCCAATAACAACAAGTCCATCTAAATCAAGCTTCTTTGCAGTCTCTTCAGCCTGCTTGAACTGAAAGACGACACCGTAACACTCTATGAGAAAATGTAGTGAATATTTTGACACATTATTAAACTATATCATAGATCACCATATGAGTGAACTTGAACGTATGCGACAATTATCACGTACCTGTTCAGGGGTTTCTATCTTGTCTCTTCCACTACATATCATGTCAAAGCCACCCTGATACAAAAAAGAGTGATTTCACAAATTCTCTTTACATGATACAACGATAAAATTTTCAACATTGATGCTTTTCTACAATAGTATAGCACGTTATCAACTCGAAGGCAGAGTCAATGAAGAGTTCTCACTTGATTCCTGTAAGGATAAACGAATTCATTCGTCAAGACAACATATTTACAGTTCATGACCCCTGCTGGACCACCCTTAAAACCGTACATTGTGCTGCCTTTTGTTCTTTGCTGTAAATAATCTGAAGACAACAGCATATGCAACTGAGAAAACTTCAAGAAAACCATAACTAGGATTCATACTCGACATGGAAACAAAGGATCTCACCAAAGAGTCCACAAATCACATTATGTCCACCAGGAGCCTGTCCTCCTGAAAGAACGACCCCAATTTTTAAGCTTTTATTGGAATCCTCTGCAGACTCACCGGGAGTAAGCATTGCAGATGGTTGCCCAAACAGGCTCGGAAATAGCTTCGCAATCTCATCTATTGAGTATCATAGACATGATTGAGTTAATAGCATTCATCGAAAAGATAAAGATACTGTTGATATCAATTTTGGCATGTACTGATATTTGAATACTAACAACTTATTCACGAGAAGCAATGAAGACAGACCCACCTGCAATTCGAATTATCTCAATACTTTGCATAGCTTCTCCTTAACGGGTTCGGGAATTTTAAAATTTTGAAAAATTTAAGATCGAGAATACGTCTCCTTATTTATGTTTTTTTTATAAAATATCTAAAATATATATCCAAACTTTTAAAAGTTATAAATTAGAGTAAGTTTCTTGTGCACCAGTTACACGGTGCAATACAAGTTCATTTTCTAAAAGTTAAACAAAATACTACTGAAAAGTTACACAACTTATTAAAATTTTCAGCAATAAGTTGTGTAAATTTTCAGTAATATTTTGTTTAACTTTTAAAAAATAAACTTGAGGTGTAAGCATACAAGACTAATTCTATAAATTAAATGTATGTAATTCATATATTTCCTAAGATAAAATTTAAGCATATTTAATAATTTAATATAATCTGTAACAAAACATCAATCAAATTTAGATTTTACGACATTAACATATTTAAGAGTTAGATTAAGAATCATGTACTTAATTACTGCATTAGATTTTTAAATTTTTTTTTTTAAGAATCCGTGCATGATAGCATATCATATACCAAAAGATTATCTTCTGATCAATCTTCCCTCATTGAACTACAAACTTTGATCAATCTTCCCTCATTGAACTACAAACTCTGATCAATCTTCCATTAAAACACTAAATATCAATTAGTGAGACGAAAATTAATAATCGTCAGTGATCGAAAAAAATCATCAATCCTCACATACAAACACGCACGCGAAACGCATTGATCTACCGTACTGAAGCGCATGCAGAAGGCGCATCGTCGTCGATCTACACGTTCATGCCAAACATATAAAAGCGCGAACCTGGATTTCCAGCGGCAGAACTAGGCGGACCGTCGACGACTTTGAAGGAGTTTTTGAGAACTTCGGGGAGCGGAAGGGAGACACGGAGGCGACTCGCCTGCACTTCGCTGTACTCCTCCGCTGATCGCGGTGGCGCCGTTGTTCCGTTCGCGGCCATTTATCGATCGCTCGGTGTTTCAGAATTTCTCGTGTTAGTATGTGAAGAGAGAGAGAGAGAGAGAGAGAGTTGTGTTATGAGAAAGAGGAGTTTTGTATTGAAATCTCCGTCCGTCCTAATAAAGGGAACGAGTCAGCCGTAAAACCGTAAATCTCCGTCCGTCCTAATAAATTGCTCATGTCATCCACATGCTCCATTATTTTATTTTATTTAAATTAATTACCCTTTTTTAATTACTTTTTTATATTCTTTTTTTTTTCCTTCCCTATATTTTCATTTATGGCTTAATAGTCCTTGCATTTTAATGTCATCGAATATACTTTTTATAAATTTGATTAATACTCTTTTCGCATAAAATATCATTTTATTTCTTAATATTATTTAGTTAAACACTTAACAATAACATAATTATTCTAAAGAATTATGATTTTATAGAGACATTTGTTTGAGAATTTTTCGAAGAAGTTGATTGGTTATACTATTGTCAGCAATAAAATCAAGTATATTTTTAGAAAAGTTAATTTTATTATTTATTAAAAATTATCTCTTATGAAATTGTGACGGACATAATTTTTAAATTAAGAAAAATGAATAGTATGTATACAACATTGAACTTATTTTTATTTAAAAAAAATTATCTTGATTTAATTACTTTTTTACTTTTTATAATTATCTTTCCCGAAAAACTATTGAAATTGGGGTGCTACTGATGCAAACTTCAAATTCTTGGGGCGTATATGTAATAATCTTAAATATAGGGAGCACTGGCGAAAAATAACTCTTTATAATAATTTTAAAAAAAAAACATTTTATAGGAGGATAAAAACTTGTATGAACCCGAGTTCACGGTGAACTCGGGTTATTAATTATCACTGTAATGTATATATATTATCACTGTTATATATATTTACTATTACTGTTATACATATACGTTATCACTGATAAAATATCAAGTGTATTTTTATAACAGTGATAGTATATTCAAATAACAGTGACAGTGAATATGCAGAGTTCACAAGGGACCTTAGGAATTGGTACACCCAAGAGCTATAACCACCAGTTTTGTTTTCTTTCAAAAGCATCATATCCTTAGGAATTGTTTGCACCTTTAGTTGTTTCTGTGTCTCTTAGCATTATTCATGCTTGTGTTTTGTTGTGTTCTAGGTTGCTGTAGTTATGGTTATACTCCCTCCCCGTCCCAGAGGTGTTTTCATCTTTGGGATGACACAATTTTTAAAAAAAGTAGAGTGTTGTGTAAAGTTATATTATTAAAATAATGAGATTAGTTGGATTGTGAGGATAAAGTTCAAGTAATAGTTTTCATTTATAGGGTGTGAGAACAATTGTGGGACGGACGGAAAAGGAAAGTGTGAAAACAAATATGGGACGGAAGGAGTATATTGTTTCTCTCTGATGTAACTGAAAATTGGTTATGCTCATTCTCGATACTCTTATTGCGAATTTCTTTTGAGGAATCGAGGATTAAGTTCAGGGTCTACAAGAATTTGTGGCGTGGAATCAGAAACAACAGGTTATTATTTGGAGAATAACAATGCTGGAATTATTGAATCTCAAGGAACAGCATCGGATGCATTGTTATGCTCAAGAAAATTCCACAAGAAATCTAGTTTTTCAAAACCGAATATGGAAATTCGCACTTGTTCTTCAAATGCGGGTGCTAAGCACAGTGTGGGGCAAGATGAGGTGGATGATGAGTTGACCTTTGATCCAGACGATGAGAGTGTTAATGGTATACAAAATGAGTTGGAGAGCTTATACACTGAGACTGATGTTGGAAAGAACGATTTTTCTGGAACTCCAGTCCCTTCAGCAATGGCTATAGCTTTACTTTCTGATCCTGTCTCACCTGTGAGAAAGGTTATGGATCAATGGGTTCTAGAAGGAAATGAAGTGACGGCGGAAGAAGTATCAAAAACCATGCTATATCTTCGGAAGCGCAGAATGTACGTTAAGGCATTGCAGGTGTGTCCTCTAATCTTGTTACTATATCACATTGGCTTTTTGTTTCCTGGGGTACCTAAGGTCAATGGAACCTATAATATACTGTTGGAATTTGGTTTTGAAAGAGTTTTTAAATGCTCTAATTTTGACCAATTTAACGGAGGGCAAAATAGTAATCTCAATGAGATTAAGTGTAATCAATTTGTTCTACTTGCGTAGTAGTTCATTGAGGTATTTTTCGTTCTCAAAACCGAATTACGGTGAGTGAGAAATTAATTCCTAAAGTGGGGAAATAAATAATGATGTGGAGAAATAATAAGTGAAAATAAATTAAGATAATTATTTTCATAAAGGATAAGATTTAATCAAGATCCTTGTCAAGTCATTGATCTTATTGTTGATAGAATTTGTTAATCGTTGTTTATTATGTGACTTTGTATCGGATTAATTCTATCAAATAATAATCTTATGATTTATATTCTTGAAGGGGATAATGTAGAGAGAGAGAGTTTAGAGAGAGAAAGTGTAATGTAGGAAATATATTAGAATTTTTTGAATAGTACAAGAGAGGTCTTATTTATAGGTGTGTGAGTGTGAGACGGCACCTTATGAGCCTATTTGGCTTCCGGTGTGGACGAAGGTTCGTAACCTTCGTCCTGGTCCCTCACACTGCTCCCTACATCGTGCCTCGTCCTACTACAATGTCTTTGATTAGATGGGTCTCATTAAAAACCTCGCCGTAAACCACCCTTGTGGATAAACCGGACGGAGGGAAAAAGAGCGCGTCATCGGGGTCCTATCGACCGACAAGCGAGCTCCTAGGCGAGCTCGAAGGTGGATTTCACTGGTTTAGGCGAGCTACAGGGCGAGCTCCAGTGCCTTGTGTGGTTGACCAACGTCGTGCGAAGATGGACCTCAGCGAGGTCTTCAAGGGGACATGGGGCGAGCTCGGGGCGAGCTCCAGAATGACAGAGGTGAGCCCTTTTGGGCGAGCTCCGCACTTCCGCGGATCTGGGTGAGTCCTGGCGATCTGTCAAACCTTCTTAATTATCCACATGCTAAAGGTGTTAGTTCGCCAGATCAACACTTATAAGATCTTTGATTCTAGCCGTCGGATCAGCCAAGTCAGTGATCCAGACCATCTCCACATCAACATTTGAAATAATTAAGAGTAGTCCAGAATCATGGACTTTGATGCCTCCGTCAGTTCCGCTTTTGAAGTGGTCATAACCACCCACTAAGATAGTGGGAAAATTCCTACGGATTAATCCTAATAGAGTGGTGAATTTGTATCTATTCATAGGAGTGTCTTGCATTCATTTTAGAGTGATGAGTTATGAGTAATGAAATTACGTATTATGTAGAATCGAGTCTCTCTCTTCCCCTTTATGCATTTAGAAGGTTCAGTTCATAACTTCTGATGTTCATCTTTCCTCTGTGGTGCTACTAGCACAGAGATGTCAAAACCGTTTTACCTTTGGGGACGATACGCATTCCTGTGAGCACTAGCCAGACGTATTTCGTCTTGTGGGAAAAGGATTTTTCCTTGACTCGGTTTTTCTGTGTGTGTGTTCATGTAATTCCAGTCTTTCATTCATTGCAGTATATTCCGATATTTCTTTTTCTATACGTTTTTACAATTTCAAAAATATTTTCCAACAATCGCAAGACGAAATACGTACGTACTATATAACATACTGCAATGTTTATGGAAAATTTGTGGTCTTCAGGATACTCCAAATTTAAATGGAGATTACCCAGTAGATAACATTGTTGCTGTACAAACACCATATACACATGTGTTGTGTGTGTAATCGTGATTTGAGGGAATTACATTCTTGAACAGATCCAAATAAGGATCAAACAAATCCCAATTACAGGGCCATGACTTTTGAGTCTAATTAGGGGTTGAGAACGAAATTGGTGTCGTTTCTGCAATAGATGCAGTACTGCGTCCAAACGTGTTGTTTCAAAGAGAAATGAAACAGAGTAATACCATTCCTATTCATCTCGAATAGACGTGATGATAGGAAATTGACCGCAATTGATAGCGGTAGTTGTCGAGTAGATGGACGGATCCGAGAGTGATCTCATCTCGGTCCGTCAGACCGAGGCTGTGGCCTGCGTGCGATTATCGACGATCGCCGCCGCTGTCACAGACCTTGATCGGTGCCCTTACTCTTGTAGGGCAGACCGAAATCGCGATGCCGAGACGTGGCAGAAGCGCCGTCATGGTCCTGGCATCGGAGGAAACACTCTGAGACTGGGTCTCCTCTAGCCGTGAGAGATCACCGTGCTTAGCGGAGTTGGGGCCTGTACGGCCGTCCTCTCGATGAGGCGGCGTTGGGGCCGGTTGAATCGTGCCTCTTATGACGGCTGTTCGAATGGCCTGTGAATTCGCGGCTGTTCGGATGACAAAACCGCCAAGGATGCTGTTCAGAGACTCAGAATTGAGTCCAATTACGGCCAGACTGGGGGGCTCCCAGTCAAAATTGGGAACTACGTCGACCGGCTCCGGCGGCAGGAAGGCCGGTTCAATAGAGGGGAATTGTGCGCTCTGGAAGCGGCGAGTCGGAAGGCCTGAGGCTGTGCCGGGGAGAGAATCCAAGTCCAGGCGATGGCTGGTGCTGGGCGGACTCAGCCGCCGCAGATGCCGACGAATGTTCTTGCCGTTCAATGGCGGCATGAGATCCCTCCGTCTCGACACGGTGGCAGCGGCCTGGAACGGTGGCAGCCTCGGCGGTGCAGTGACGTGCGTGCTGCAAATGACTGAAAATCTGAGCAGCTCTGAGTGGCGGCTCGAGTCGTCTGAGGCCGTGCCGGGCAGCGGATCCGACGGGCGGACTGAGCAGGCGCTCGGGGCCGGTTGAATCGCGTCTCCTATCACGGCTGCAGTAAGGCCGCGCCGTTCCAAATCCAGCAACAAGAAGCGGCAGGCAACCACACGCGTGTCCATGGTACCTGGCAGCAGTCGTGCTTTTGCCTTGAATAAGGATGGGGCTCAATTGACCTTTTGGGCTCAGATTTTGTGCAATTGGGCCTTATTTGCGGCCTAAACATTTTGGCCAAATTTTACTTACTGAAACTTGATTTCAGAGCGCCACAAAATTTGAGCAGTCAAACTAAGTCGTGGGCCTAATATGATTTAAATCATGATAAAGCATGAGACATGTTGATAATCTTTGGGCCTAAGAGGAAATTAATATTGTTGGGCATTTAGGCCTAGGGCCGTGAAATTAATAATTTTATGGATTAATTTTATTAATTAAAGACCCAATTAATCTAAGGACAAATTTGTTGAATTATGGAATTTACTCCATAAAGTTTGATCCCCCGTTATTATTTAACATTATAATTTGGGATTATATAATTGTGCTTGAGAGCACAAGTGGTGTTTGGATTTAGCTTATTTAATTACTTGAGAATTATTTTGAGCTAAATTGGGGGTTAAGACACATTACTAATTATGCTTGAAAGCATAAATTGTGTTTGGATTTAGTCCAAAAGATATTGACTCATTTTAATTAATTTGATAATTATTTGAGTCAAATGTGAAGTTGAGACTCAACTAGTAATTGTGTTTGAGAGCACAATTTTTTAATTTGGACTTGATCCAAAAGGTTTTGACTTGTATAATTATTTATGAGTCAAAAGTAGCAAATACGGTCACATTTAACATTGAATTTAATTTTTGGTATTTTGACCAAAATGAATATGAATTCAATTGTAAATTCAAAATGCTTGATTTTCCAAGTTGTTTCGAGATTGTGTCCAAACTAATATTTGATAAAATATTAATTGAAATGGATGAGCAATTAAAATATGAGAATGAATTCTCACAATAAACACACTCGAATGTGGGGGAATAATAAGATGTCACCACAAAGATATTCGAATATGGTGGGGTGATTAGCTAAGACGTGACCTTAAAGCTAATGGAAAATCAAAAGGCAATGGATGCCTAGGAATGAATTCCACAACAGTTGTGATTTGTTCAATCTGGTGTAAAGTCACCACACAAGGAGATAAATTTATGCGGAATGATAAGTAAGGATAGAATGATCCTAAAATTATCTCGAAGTGTGGGGGTGACTTGTAAAAATTGAAGCACTAGTAGTGCTTATCGGTGTTGATTGAACAAATTAGAAATATTCCTAAAATGGAATAAATATTCAGTTGTGTTAAAATGATACACAAAAATGAATAAGCTGGTAGAAGGAATGGGTCTGAAACCCACAAATAAAACTAACACAGTGGTAACCCAACCATGATGACTGGAGATCCCAAGAACTTGGTTCAATGGGAAAACGAAACTGTGAAGGTTGTTGTAAAGAAAACACTTGAGAAATATGACTATTCCTGACAGCACAAGATCAAGTGTTGAGACCTGTAACATGTGGTAAAGGTTAAGTTTTAAAACTTTTAATGATTCCAAAGAGATAGAGTATTACGGGATACTCAAATGGAGATCACCTATATAAATGAGAAGTGAGGGCCGCTTCGACCAAACATTTATGAATTCAAAGGGCGTCCATGGCCAAAACGGACAAAAACGTGAGAACAAACGAAGTCAAAACTAAGTTGTGTCTGCACTGTTGATTCGATATACACTAAGGAGAACTAGTTCAAGGCACTGCGTCCACTAAGCCGCCGGTGTACCCGATGGTGTATGACTACGGAAAGTTCAAGGCCACAAGCTACTTATCCGGAAGCAATGAGGTTTCACATGAACTGAACTATGTGTCTGCATTGTTATAGGTGCAATTTCCACTCATGTGGGGGATTGTTGGAATTTGGTTTTGAAAGAGTTTTTAAATGCTCTAATTTTGACCAATTTAACGGAGGGCAAAATAGTAATCTCAATGAGATTAAGTGTAATCTATTTGTTCTACTTGCGTAGTAGTTCATTGAGGTATTTTTCGTTCTCAAAACTGAATTACGGTGAGTGAGAAATTAATTCCTAAAGTGGGGAAATAAATAATGATGTGGAGAAATAATAAGTGAAAATAAATTAAGATAATTATTTTCATAAAGGATAAGATTTAATCAAGATCCTTGCCAAGTCATTGATCATATAAGATCTTTGATTCTAGCCGTCGGATCAGCCAAGTCAGTGATCCAGACCATCTCCACATCAACATTTGAAATAATTAAGAGTAGTCCAGAATCATGGACTTTGATGCCTCCGTCAGTTCCGCTTTTGAAGTGGTCATAACCACCCACTAAGATAGTGGGAAAATTCCTACGAATTAATCCTAATAGAGTGGTGAATTTGTATCTATTCATAGGAGTGTCTTACATTCATTTTAGAGTGATGAGTTATGAGTAATGAAGTTACGTATTAGATAGAATCGAGTCTCTCTCTTCCCCTTTATGCATTTAGAAGGTTCAGTTCATAACTTCTGATGTTCGTCTTTCCTCTGTGTTTAGTGGTGCTACTAGCACAGAGATGTCAAAACCGTTTTACCTTTGGGGACGATACGCATTCATGTGAGCACTAGCCAGACGTATTTCGTCTTGCGGGAAAAGGATTTTTCCTTGACTCGGTTTTTCTGTGTGTGTGTTCATGTAATTCCAGTCTTTCATTCATTGCAGTATATTCCGATATTTCTTTTTGTATACGTTTTTACAATTTCAGAAATATTTTCCAACATATACTAAGATGAGGAAGGAAGCCTCCATGAGTCCATGTGTTGTCAATTATTATTTCATTAAACATAAGCATTGCGGATGCCCTGTTTTACTGAATCATCTTGCCATATATCTGAGTAGATAATATTAACTTGTGTTATGTAATGATAAAGTAGGTTATATGGGATCTTGCCGTCCCTCGTATTTTCTTGAAGCTTGGAAGGGGTTTTCTTTTATCATGACGGTATGTTTTGCAGCTCTCTGAATGGTTGGAATCGACTAAGGATCTTGAACTTACGGAGCGTATTTATGCTTCTCGTGTTGATCTAATTGCTAAAGCACGTGGTACCTTCAAGGCAGAAGAGTACTTTCAGCAAATCCCTGAATCTCTTAGAGGTGATTTAGTCTACCGGTGTCTGTTGGCAAGTTGGGTGTTTGCAAGAAATACAAAAAAAGCCGAGGAGGTTTTCAATAAGATGAAGAGCATGTTCCCTCTTTCATGCTTTGCTTGCGATCAGATGCTACTTATGTACAAGAGGACCAACAGGAAGAAAATTGGTGACATTCTGTCGTTGATGGAGAAGCAAAATATCAAGTTTTCCGTTTTCACTTACCAGATTCTGATTGATGTGAAAGGACAGTCTAATGATATTACTGGGATGGAGCAAGTTTTGGAGACAATGAAGTGTAACGGCGTGGAACCTAGCGCAAGCATTCAGTTGTCTTTTGCTCGGCACTATGCTACTGCTGGTCTGAAAGATAAAGCTGAGGCTATGTTGAAAGAGTTGGAAGGAGTCGACATAGAGAAAAAACGTTGGGTTTGTCGTTATCTTTTTCCCATTTATGCTTCCATTGGTCGGGATGATGAATTCCGGAGAATCTGGAAAGCATATGAATCTAATCCACGCCCCTCAGAGTGGCTCAGCGCCATTGACGCATGGGGGAAGCTAAAGAGAGTTGAAGAAGCTGAAGCAGTCTTCGAGAAAATGGTGAAAAGAATCAAGAGGTTATTTCTCAAGCATTTCACACCTATGTTGAACATCTACACAAACCATAATATGTTGGCTAAAGGGAAGGATCTGATTGCACGAATGGGAGCAACGGGCAGGGCTGACTCTCCGGTAGTTTGGGATGCATTAGTGAAACTTTACGTTAGAGCTGGAGAAGTGGAAAAGGCTGAATCTATGCTGAAGAAAGCTGTTGAACAGAAAAGGGAAAGGCCAATTGTTACTTCTTACTTAGCTCTCTTGGATCATTATGCCAAGATAGGTGATGTCCGTAACTCGGAAGAGGTGTTCCTTGAGATGAGACGGGTCGGGTATCCTGCCCATATTCGTTCTTATCGGTCACTCATCCACGCCTACGTAAATGCCGAAGCCCCGGCCTACGGCTTCGCCGAGAGATTGGCCGGAGATAATGTCGTCCCGACTAAAGAAATTGGTCTTCTTTTGGCCAGGGTCGATGCACTTAGAAAACCCGCGGTAGCTTAGTTGCCGGAAAATATGAGATATTATTAAAAAAAAAACTAATTTGTCCTAACCTATAACCTATGTTGCACGGGTGCGGATATGCGGGTGCGTTACAATACGAGTTTGGGGATACATGTTTTTTAAAAAATTAGGGTGCGATTCGTTAAGGATACATCTATTTATATATATTTTATTATATATAATATTTAAAAACATATTATTTTATAAAAAAAAATTTATCACCTAAAATTTGAGTATATTCAATAATATAATATAATTATGTAAAAAAATATCAATTCGAGTTACATTAGTTCAATGCATAAATTATAATAGTAAATTCAATCTAAAACGAGTGTCAAACTATCAATTCAACTTATACGAAATAATAAAATTCAATATAAATAATATATTTAATGCTTATAAATAGGATTCGTACAGTGGATTCGAGAATCCCTTAGCTGGATTCGCCACGTGACAGATGGATTCGCCATGTTGAAAATCCTACAAGAGAATTTAAGAATTTTACCCCTTTTAGGGTGCGGGTGCAAATCCAATACTATATTATAACATTTTTAAAAAAATCTGTATATCATAACCTAAAACCAATTGTGCTTCCCTAGTAGTGAAAGCATGCTACTAAAACTAGAACCAATGATATTATTTGTTTAAACCATGGAGCCAGAAATTTAATTCAGGAGGGATCCTACTAAAATTATTAATATTCTTTCTGTCTCAATTTTTTTTTTCTTTTTAAACTGGCACACATTTATAAATAAATATTTTTAAAATAAAATAGTAATATATATTCAAAATGTGTATATTTTTTGAATAGTTATACATTAATATTTTTTGAAAGTAAAAATTTTGGGATGGATGAACAAAATTAATAATATAAAATTGGATAATTTACATATAGGTTTAAAAAAGTCACTATATTTACAAATATGTTCAAAATATTTGCACAGAAGCACATATTTTTATGCACATAAGCACATTTTTTTTTTGCACAACACCTATTTATAGATATAATGATTTTTTTGAACCTATACGTAAGTCACCCTATAAAATTTGGGTTAGGCAGCCGTTTAGGCGACCTTTTGAAATTTTTGGGTGCTACAGTTGCAACTTTCAGACAGTCGGGCGCATTTGTGTAATTTTCCTAAATTACGGGGGCATGCATAACAAAACTGTTAATAAGACAAAATAGCTTAACCGAATTTTCATTTGGAGGGTTTTATTGGGGTTGAATGATTTTCTCACTTCCACTCTTCGCATGATTACTACTGTGGCAACCAAAATTTACGAAATTGATCGATCATGTGGGCAATTCGAAGAGTCTCGATTCATCTCAAGTAGGTTCTCTTTCTCTCTCTCCGTTTTTATATAGACGTTTTGACCAAATGCTGATTTATGTTGCCGAAATGCATGTACGATTTGCATCATCTGTTCTTCCTTCTTTTTTGATGGATTTTTGTGATCCCTCTTACTTACGTGTTCTCGGTCATGTTTTTTAGTTAGCTGCCGCTTTTTGTTCCAGATCGTGCATGACTACTACGCTAGTGGTTTCTTGAAAGACGGAAAGGAGATGGATTATTTTTTTGATATAGGTATTCTGTTTTCTTGTTTCAGTGACTATAATTGTGTCAGAATCAACTGTTCATAGAATTCTATGGAATAATTAGCTGTGCATTTGATTACACATTTGTAATGTGCGTACATTTTAATGGTTGGGGGGTGGGGGAGGGGAGGAGAGAGAGTGTGTGGGCAAGGGCAGCTGCAACTTTTACCTTTCGAAAAAATAAGTGGTTATTGTGGTGAAATCTTTGTTATTGTGAATGATGTCATTGAGTAAGACGAGTGGAACTTTTTTGGAAAAAAATAAAAATTGACCACTGTTTAATGTATTTAGTGATCCCGTTATGTGCACTTTTTTTCAGCTAGAGCCTTGAGACATTGTAATATTTGTGATTTGAGTCTTATGTTTTCTTGTTGGAGTGATTATAATAGTGTGGATTGTTCACTATAGCTGTTAATAACATTACACATGTGTTTGTTTGTGCACCCTTACTAGTAATCTGTTTTCTGCACCCTTCTAGTGGGGAGTCTTGTGTTTTCATTTACTGTATCACCTGGTATTTTGTTGTATTCATGGGAATGGATGGTGTTAACCTGTAAAGGTTTAGTCTTCGTGCTGATTCTTAACTTTGACTAATACGAGAAACATATTACATTCTGTTATTTGATCATTCACTATATATATTTGGAATGAGGTATATATGCTGTCCTTTTATCTGTTTCAGTGGAATGCTGCACTAATGAAAAATAAACAAGGGGTTTAAGTTGCCTAAATCATATGTGCTTGAAAGAGTTTCCTGTTCTTGTGTCATCCGTTATGTATTATTGTTGGCTTCTGGATGCTATAAATTTTATTGTTATATTGATTTTCTGATGTGAGTATGCATGTTCCTGATCCTCTTGTTGTTATTGTGACATGGATCTTTTTTCTTTCCAGGAATCGAGGATTGAGTTCAGAGACCACACGAATTTGCAGTGTGATATCAGACATTACAAGTTATTATTTAGAAAATTACAATAGTGGGATTATTGAATCTCAAGGAAAAGTATTGGATGCACTGGTATCCACAAGAAAAATTCACAACAAATCCATATTTCACACTTTTTCTTCCCAAGCTGGGGCCGACGACAATGGGTGGAAAGATGACATGGTTCGGGAAGCTGCATCTGAAGATGAGATGGATAATGAGTTGGCCTCTGATTCAGAGCTTTCTGAGGGTATCAATTGTATAAAAAATGAGTTGGAGAGGTTTGGCATTGAGACCGATGTTGGAAAGAACAAATTTCTCAATACTAAAACTCCATCAGCATTGACTGAAGCTATACTTGCTGCTACCATGTTACCTGCGGGCAAGGTTTTGGATAAATGGGTTCAAGAAGGAAACGAAGTGAACAAATATGAGATGTCAATAAGCATATCTTATCTTCGCCAACGGCGACTCTTCGTCAAGGCCTTGGAGGTGTGTCCTCTAATGCTTTTACTATGTCAAATTGACTTTTCTTAGCCTCCATCTGCTTGTAGTTTTCCTGGGATAGCTAAGGTCTAATCAATGGAACAATGGCTTTGAAAACTTATCCCCTATATTGTACAAGGTTGTGGAAGGAAGGCTTCACTGTGTAGTCAATGGCTATTTTTTATACAATCATCGGGGATGCCCTGTTTTATTGTGAATAACCATTTTGCCATATTGCTGAGCAGCTAGTATCGACTTGTATTATATTATAAAGTTAGTTATATAGTTCTTTTTCAGATGGGATCTTGTCATCCTTCATATCTTCTCTTGACTTTTGGAATTTGGTTATTTATTATCCTTGTAGTGATGCGGGATCTCTTGCTTCATCTTGAAGCTTGCTAAGTCTTAGTGAATTTTTATCAGACTTGCACATTTCCACTCTGTGAATCTGTTTCTTGGATCTCCTTGCATAAAATTAACTAATGTGACTAAACAGGTTACATTTTTCATTCTCCTCTTTCCATGGGGCGTATGCTACATTGCTTTCCATTGCCAGATTCGTAGTGAATTTCACAACTTTTACTAGTTGACCACTGCATGCATTATCACATTGGAGATGAGAAGCAATGACAAATCACTTTCTCACTTTATATTTTGCAGCTCTTTGATTGGGCGGTGTCAATTGGGCATCTTGAACTTACTGAGTGGAATTATGCTTCTCATGTTGATCTAATTGCCAAAGTATGTGGTACCTTCAAAGCACAAGAGTACATTCAGCAGATCCCTGAATCTTTTAGAGGTGAATTGGTCTACTGGTCTCTGTTGGCAAATATGGTGTTTGCAAAATTTACAGAAAAATCTGAGGAGTTGTTCAATAAGATGAAGAACTTATTTCCTCTTTCATGCTTTTCATGCAATCTGATGCTACTTCTGTATAAGAGGACGAACAGGAGGAAAATTGGTGATATTCTGTCCTTGATGAAGAAAGAATATATCAAACCATCCGCTTTCACTTACCAGATTCTGATTGATTTGAAAGGGCAGTCTAATGATATTAGCGGGATGGAGCAAATTTTAGAGGAAATGAAATCCAATGGTGTGGAACCAAATATGTATAATCGGGCTTCTTTGGTTCGAATTTATGCTACTTCTGGGCTGAAAGATAAAGCTGAGGCTGTCTTGAAAGAGATGAAAGTGGATGACATGATTAAAAACCGTCGGATTTGTCGATTTCTGCTTCCCGCTTACGTTTCCCTCGGAAGGGAAGATGAGGTGGAGAGATTTTGGAAAGCATGCGAATCTAATCCCCGCCTCTCAGAGTGCATCTCCACTATCGAAGCATGGGGAAAGCTTAAGAGAATCGAAGATGCTGAAGCAATCTTCGAGCAGATGCTGAAGATTGTGAAGAAGCCTTCAGCAAAGCATTACACAGTTCTGCTAAATGTATACACTAGTCATAATATGTTGGCAAAAGGAAAAGATCTCGTTGTACGAAGTGTGGAGAGTGGTGTGACTAACATTCTGTGGGTGTGGGATTCACTGGTCAAACTTTACGTTAGAGCAGGAGAAGTAACGCAGGCAGAGTCTATACTGGAGAAGGCACAGAAGCAGAGAAGGGGCAAACCATTGGCTACTTCTTACTCAACAATCTTGGATCATTATGCAAATAGAGGGGACGTGCACAATGCAGAGAGAATGTTCTTTAATATGAAAGAGGCCGGTTTTCCTGTGCGCATCAGGTCTTACCGATCACTCCTCCACGCCTACATAAATGCCAAAACCCCGGCTTATGGGATCAGAGAGAGATTGAAGGCCGATAAGGTCATTCCGGATAAAGCATTGTATAATCTGTTGGCTCGAGCCAATGCAGTTAGAAACTCCGATGTAGTCGAGTTGGTGGAATAGGTGGAACATGGTGGTTCGTGGGAATCAACCAAATTTGAATTGAAATTGTTCATTCTGCTCCCATTGTGCTATGATTAGAATTTAGATGTAATATGTATATGTTTTAGACCACTGTTTCTTAGGTCTACTTTATGCTGCATCTGTTTGTAAATGCACATCATCTTTTGTGAAATATAAAATCAAGAAAATATTTACAATGGAGCAGAAATTTAATATTCACTATTAGTCTATTAGCATTGCAATTCCCATAATATGAATATACACAACATGAGTTACACGACACATATCATACAATTACATTTTGTTTAAACAACAATAAAATATTGAAACAGTTACCTATAATAATTGAACGCTCAATCAAATAATAAAAAATTGTAAATAATCTAAACGTCTTTTTACACAAACAAGACAAATCACATGACCAAAAGGTGGCATGATAAAAAAAATTCCAATTGATCTTGAGCATCAAATAGAACACACTTAGATTTTTTAATTTTTAAAAATATGTGTATAAATATTTTTGGTAAAGTTTTGTACGGAAATGATTCATCATTCGCTTATCATGAATTAATTTTAAAACATCAAACAATTAATCAAGAGTATCACAAATTTCATCAAAAGTATAAATATTTTAGGTCAATGATATTATGTTTAATTCTATTAACTCAAATATTTGATACTTTAAAACAATTTTATGATAATCTAATCATGAATTATTTTCAACCATTTTTATATAAAACCTACTCAATATTTTTTGGAATAATTTTAACCTTTTATCTCACTATTAACATGGGTAATTCATAAGAGAGGATTATGTATCACTTAAATTGCTATGTTGACAAAGTAAAATCTAGAAATAATATATAATTTACCACAAACTAGTACTACAGTTATAACTTAAATACTCTATTATTTATTAGTTGTGTCCATAATTTATAAAATAATTCGTAATAATAATAAAATAATAAAAAGGGAGAGAAAAACTGATTTCCCTCTCTGATTCTTTGCTTGAAGGGGTCTCTTATCGCACTCCTTCTTCCCCCTTTTGACAGATCACGAAACCCACCTTTGACCCTTCTCTCTTCTTCATTCACTTTTCTCGTTCATCGAATAAACAAAGTTTCACTGGCTTTTTTGTATCTGGGTGCTTTTGATTTTCTAGTTTTACTGAGACAATTAAGGAAAAATTCAACGATAGCATCTCACTGCTAATTTAGCCTTCAAATCCCATTAATTTTGTATATATCTTGACACCCCAGTACGTCTAATATCTCTGGTGAAGACTGAAGAGTTTTCGCTGCTTATTGGTTTTCACTCGTGGTTTTTTTGTTGGTATGCTTTGAGTTTTTTATTGGTCTTTTTTTTTTTTTTTTGGGAAAAAAATATATTCGTCCAAATTCATGCATTGACTGTGCTTGTTTTGCACCAATTTTTTACCGGCTTCCTCCTGAAATTTGCAAGGATTTTGGTGTTTGTTTTGTCAAACCAATTTCTTGAAGTATTCAGTTTGGAACTTGATTGTTTTCTTGCTCAATCTGCGTCTAGGTATAATAAATTCCATCTGTTTGATTTTCACAAGTTTTGTGAAATACCCTGAAGTTGGGAGGAGTTTCTTAAAGTTTCATGTGATTTTCCGTGGAAATGGGGAATCACGGCAATAATAACAGTGTTAATCATGAATATGGGAATAATAACTCATCTAAATGTAATGGTGGTTTTGGAGGAGCCACTAGGTCATGGGGTACAACTATCTCTGGTCAATCCATGTCGACCAGTGGTAGCATTGGATCCCCGTCTAGCCGGAGTGAAGCTGCAATGGCAACTACAGCCAGTGACAGTGCATTGATGAGAATGAACAATCTTGATATCCAAGGGGATGATGCAGGATCTCAGGGCACTGATGGGTGAGCTTTTGAATCTTTCCTCATCTTTTTTGGTGTTATTTCTAATGTATGATCAATGAAGTTCCTCATAGCATGAGTCACATTTGTTGCATTTTGGGTTTTCATTGCGAAGATATCCATGTTAATTCAATTACTTGAGTTGCTTTTTGCTTGGGATAGAAATATGATTCAGCTTTAGTGTCAATGTATTAATCATATGAAAAAAGGTTTGTACTATACAGTGTTGTTGGCTTTACTTAGGGAGCATGCACCGTTTAAATAACCATGCTGGATACGATTCTTTTGAATGTCCACCACAACAGTGAGATGACATACTTCCATATTCTCTATAAAAATTATGCTGACTATAATAATCTGAGCAGGAACAAGAAGAAAAAGAGAGGGCAACGTGCAGCTGGAGGTGATAAGAGTGGTCGAGGGCTTCGCCAGTTTAGCATGAAAGGTTTTTGTTTTTTAATTGCCATTGTTTTGTATCTATACTAAGGATATATACTACACCAAAAGTCTTGGCTAGTATGTTTCAAAGTTTTGTAAAAGTTGTATTCTATCCAGAATTGTATTCTTGAGGTTTGACCAAATTGATGGGGAAATCTCTGTTGAAATGTCATGAGACCAGAATTAAATTAGCAAACAGTAACTTTGTTCTTTCGAGTGGAAAAGTTAAATTTGAAGAGAGGAGTAAAATGACAGATTTTACCACATTGGCAATATTTGTTGGAATAGTGCAATTCAAATTCAAGTGGTAGGTAGTTTTGCATTGAGATTTTCAGTTCAACGTACATATCATCAACTTTTCTCTCTTCTTGTGGATAGTGTGCGAGAAAGTGGAAAGCAAAGGGAGAACTACATATAATGAGGTTAGATCTCTGTGGCTCAATCTTTCAATAAGATACAATGTCTCTGCAACTTTTCACAAGGCTGCTTATATCACTATCCTGAGTTAACATGGTGACATTCTATTTTGTTGACTGAGAAGTTCACATGCTTAGGTGTTTATTGGTTCTTTCTAACTTGTAATAATGCTCTTGATGTTCTATTGCATTCGATTCTTCATCATCTTCTTCTCACCTAGTTTCTAGTCATTCTACACAAACAGTTTGAAAGCATGTGTAATGCTCGACTAATTTTGCATTTTCATTGCAATATCTTCACCACATTCTGATTATTGCATGGATGGTTTATGCTCAATTGATACCACCTTTAATATTTATCATCTAAATCTGTTCAGGTGGCTGATGAACTTGTTGCTGAATTTGCTGATCCTAACAATAGTCTTGAAACTCCGAACCAGGTTTTGTCAATACTTCAATTAATAACTTGTGCGCGTAGTAGCTGTGAAACCTAATACTCAACTATATTTGAATATTGGATTATAAATGACAGCAACAATATGATGAGAAAAACATACGACGAAGGGTATATGATGCTCTGAATGTTCTGATGGCGATGGATATAATCTCTAAAGATAAAAAAGAAATACAATGGAAGGGTCTACCTCGGACTAGTTTGGATGATATTGAAGAACTGAAGGTTAGATTTCTGTATCTTATACTATGCCTTCTGTTTGTCCTCATCACATTGTTTTATTCGTGTCAAAAGATAAGTAGTTTGCATTGTGTGAAATATGGTGTAACTATATCAGTCCATCTAATCTTAGTATATACATGATTTACTGCAGAGTGATCGTCTCGGGCTTCGAAATCGTATTGAAAAGAAAAAAACATATCTAGAAGAGTTGGAGGACCAAGTAAGTACTTGCAGGAGACATTCTGCTTCTGAATTTTTCCTGAAGTTCATGGCTAACTATTTACCCGTCTGCTCTATGTTTTGCTGCAGTATGTTGGTCTTCAAAACCTCATAGAGCGTAATAAGCAACTATATGGCTCAGGAAATGCTCCAAGTGGAGGAGTTGCATTACCTTTTATATTGGTCCAGGTATTGTTGTCTGGTTTTGCCAGAGGATTCTCAAGAATTCTCTGATAAGTGCTACCTAAATCAGTGCATGATGCTTTTAAGTGTGCATGTTAGCATCCATTCTTCTTGACACAAATAGATATGCACTCTTTATTGGATCCTCTTTTTCTACAAGCTGGACCATCCAGTAATAACTCCACCAACAACCATAAAACCTTATGCACACATTCATAACAGACTCACAAATTCAACCCAATTTGATATAGAAATATGGTATAAAATGAAGAAATTTTTTGGTCCTTGGAATTTTTTATCCTTGTAAAGAATGATAATGTTTCGTGGAGGACTTAATTGAGACTAAGCTTGATCAAGATGCATTGCAATGTTTGCTTGCTTGCACCCTTGTTAAAACATAGTAGGGAACTCATCCGAAATAGTCTATGTAGCTACTGTTTAAACTACTTATGACATGTTATTTTTAAGTAATCTAATGCTTGTTATTGACGTGTTTGTGAACTGTAGACTCGTCCACATGCCACAGTGGAGGTGGAAATATCAGAAGATATGCAGCTTGTGCATTTTGATTTCAACAGGTAACACTATAATTCAAGCATGTTGTTTTCTTCACTTATTTAGATATCAGAAAGAACAAGCCATCTATTGTCTAAGCAATGCTATCTAAAGCATTTCATTTGTTGAGATTACGTCTAACATGTCGGTATAAGGGTCGTCAAGATTTGTTTTGAGATGGTTCACGACCTGGGGTACCATACAAGATTTACATTTTTAGTTGATTTGTGCTTCTGAGATTGCAAAATGATATTCCTTGCGCCTTGACAAAAGTCTTTTTTTGTGTAAATTGCAGCACTCCTTTTGAGCTACACGATGATAATTATGTTCTCAAGGCAATGAAATTTTCTGGAAAACAACAAATTGATGGTGGCCCGCAAAGTGTTCCTACCAATAGAGGTGAGAGCTGTAGCATGCCTAATTCATACCAACCTCATCCTTCAGGGTCGAATATCTTGGGTAGGCCTTCCAACTCATCCCCTCTTCCTGGAATATTGAAGGCACGCGTCAAGAATGAGCACTAGTACCGAACACCATGCCTATGCTCGTCATATTTGTACATAATTAGAATGTGAACGGGAGCAGGTGGACTGGTTGTAGCTCACCTCAACAATTTTTGCATGGCTCCGATGG
>JAPKLY010000549.1:146338-231471 GCA_026898435.1 Prunella vulgaris
TTGTCAAATTATATTATCGAGCTTGACATATACAAGGTTGTTTGTTCCTAGATTTTCTACTTGGTTTTATAGGAACGAAAGTAAGAATAAATGAGCGAAAATAACATGTCGATTTGCCTAGTCTCTTGTATTTGGCCTAGAACTTTAATATGATTGTCTTGTAGATATTGAAGCAAAATTATGCAGTGAGTATAAGAGAATGATAATGGCCGTTCTTTATTCTCCGGAACGAGGGCTTATTTATAATGACTAAAACTAATCCTAATGTGGACATGTGTTGCATGTCGCGTATTTCTACGTGGCCTAAAGATCATGGTCGGTAAGGAAACTTCCCTTGCTTATTTCTTCCTAAACACAGGGATATCTTTTTAACAAATTATGGTAATTACAATTTGGGTGGAAATATGGGATCAAAGCACGATCTTACTTTCTTTGGACAATTTAACTGCTCAAGTCAAGTTATGTGTTCATAACGATCTTCCTGACTCTCGTGTCTCCTGATAATCTTTATCCTGAACTTTTTTCAGAGCCACGGTTCTTCTATTCTGTGTTGCCTGACTGGTTTTCCCTGAGGTATCGTTGGAATCCATCAATATCTGAATCTCATAACTCCAATTTGTCTTGGACCTTCTTGAATTTGGGTTGAGCCCAATACACTATGGAATATTTGTGCAACAACAGAACTGCACAAGGATTATTTATCTGACTCGAATTACATATTATTTATAAGAGTGATAATAAAATGATGGCTTATAGAAAAATTTAATTACACTATGAAGGGAAAATAAAAGTATTAATTTTGAAAATTCGTATTTTCAAAAAAAATTGAAATAATAACTAAAATATGAAATAAAAATATCCCGTGAAATTAAATGCTCGCAATATGTGGCTAGAACTAGGCCACGTGTAGAGTGCGGATTGGGTTGGTGATGAGGTCACCGGCTGCTCCTGCAATGACGTAATCATGCAGGATTGATTGCAGTATATTAGTGCCACGTTGCAAGACCTAAAGCTTGGGGAACCACATGCCACCTCTCTTTTGAAACCACTTCTCAACAATTAAAAAATATAAATTTATAAATATAAATCTTGTATTATAAATTATTTTATATTATAAAAATAGTTTATATAATACTTTATTATTATTCTTTTAATTATAAATGGAACTAATTAAAAATAATTATAATTTAAATATATTCAATACACATAAGATTTACTCAAATAAAATAAGTTTGAAATTAATGAATCAATCTATACATTTCATTTAATAGAGGAAAATATTTGATTCCCTAGGGTGGGTTTCATTTCATCACTTACACATTACCAAGTTAATATTTATGTGGTGTGAGTGACCCGAATTCGATTTCTTTTGGGAACGAATAGGAAGGAGATATAAGGTTGGCTTGAAGATTTGAGTGTATGAAGACTTGATGAACTAACTTCTAACCACTAACAACTAATATTTACCGATAAAAAAAATTGAAACTATTCTAATTTTGTGAGAAATAATGTATAGAGCAGTTTTTTTTTAAAGAACTCCTTCGTTTTTTAATATTTTTATTCTGACTCGTTCTCTTTAACCACCTATTTTCCTTTTGGCAATCTGCATTTTATTTTTTATTTCACATTTTTATTACTTTAATACTCTATTTCTTTTTCGTTTTTATTGCATCACTAGTACTACTATAATTATAATTTTAATGTTTCGTTAATTTGTACATTCAAAATATATAAAAAGTTTATAACAAATTAAATAAAATATTTGTTTATATATAAATAATGTGTTTTTCTTATCTATAAAAAAAATAAAGCATATTGTAAAACCACCTCAAAAATAAAGTAAGAAACTTCCTTCCCACGGTATAAGTATATAATTTCATTAATAGACTCCCTCCATCCATCAATACATGCATGCACTTTTCTTTGCATGCGGTTTAATACTTCCTCCGTCCACGAAATTTATGCTCATATTTTTGCACGTGGTTTAATGCAATATGTCGGAGGGTATTACGGGATATTGTGAGGTCCGTTTTGAATAAAGAGAATATTTATGAAAAGTATATCATATGTACTTTCCATAAATATTTTCTTTACTCAAAACGGACCTCACAATATTTCATAATACCTTCCGACATATTGCATTAAACCACGTGCAAAAATGTGAGCATAAATTTCGTGGACGGAGGGAGTATAATATATCGGAGGGTATTTGGGGTATTGTGAAATTCACTTATAAATAAAGTAAATATTTTTAAAAAGTTTATCATATATACTTTTTAAAAATATCTACTATATTTATATGCATATAATTGGTGGAGTGTACTGACAAATCCACGGCGGCCGCGCAAAAAAATATCTATCGCATAAACATAAATTAAAAGGGAAAAAAAATGTCTTTGTCACATGCATGAGCTATCACTTTCTCCTCTCCAGTTTTTTTTAATCATATATACACACACATTTATATATATATATATATATATATATATATATATATAGCTGGCATTTCTCTTTCTTCATCACAACCATTTTCATTTCTCCTCCAACAGAAGAAAACCCTTTTTTTTTTTTTTTAATATTTTAATTTATAAGATGACAAAGGTGGAGAGAAGGAATGATCAGAAAAGGGGAAATAAAAAGCCCAATAAAAATATTAAAAAGAAAAGAGAGCCACTTAAAGTTGTGTACATATCAAACCCTATAAAGTTCAAAGCGACTGCTTCGGAATTCATGGCCTTGGTGCAAGAGCTCACCGGACAAGACGCTGACACGCCGGAATCCCCCACTTTCACGGCGGAGGAAGGAGCGGTTCGTGCTGAGGAACAAGCGGGTGAAGTGGGGTCCGACCCATCAGCTTTCGGGTCATTTACTGACTTGCTTCTTTGTGATCCGGAGGTGATGCAGTGCTCAAACCTAGTTGATGTTTTCATGAAATTATCTAGTTAATTAATTAATTAATGTGTGTTATTTTGTTTTTAAATTATATAATGTTATTTTTATCAGTTAATTATTTAGATGTTGTGGATATTTATCCATTGCATTAATTTAAGGCCCTCTAAAAGTTATTGGGTTTTATTTACCATGTGACACTTCTCGTTTACGACAATTTATATTTTGGAATTTTATATTCTTTTAAAAATATTTTTAAATAAAAAAGTTTATAAATTTTGTAAAGTACACATAAATCAATATTTTTATATTATCAAAATAAAAAAATATATACAATTTTTCAGAAATAGTAGTAATATGGTCCGTATGTTTGAAATATTCCAATCATATATTGGTTTGTAAGATAAAAATATCTATCCGTAAAAAATATGCATGATTTTGACGGATAGATATTTTTATTTTACGAACTAAACATACCCTAAATGGAAGCATCATGAGTTAAATATTTACATGAGGCTTATTTTGGTTATGCGACTATTTAGTGCATATTTTGAATATCTATAAAATAGCTTTTAAAATATTTTTTTTTTTTAAATTACTCCCTCTGTTTCTTATAAATTGCTCGTTCCTTTTAGGCACACGAATTAAGATAAAAATAGAAAAGTATAAGTGATGTGATGAAAAAAAATTAAAAGTATAAGTGATGTGATAGAGAAAAGTGAAAAAATAAAGAAAATAGTTTAAAAAATATTAAAAATAATAATAAAAAAATAAATAGTAATTTTCAAAGAAGATAAAAAAATAAATGGACAACATATAGTGAAACGAACGAAAATAAGCAACTTATAGTGGAATGAATGAAGTATTTTAAAAGCTATTTTTATAGATCTAAAATATGCACTTAATATTGTTTTTGAAAACCGGTTGAACCGGTCGGACCGTGAACCGGCCATAGAACCGGTCTGGTTGCCCCCTGAAAACTGTTTTTACGGTTCAACCGGTCAAAACCGAAAAAAAAACCAGTTTAACCGATCTACTTTTATATTTTAATTTTTTTATAATTTTTTTATTAAATTAAATCGTGAAATATATCTCAATTATTCTATAATTTATATATTTTAAATTTTTATAATAATATTTTAATTTGAGATTATAATCTAAGTATTATACCTTGAGCTATTTTGAGTATTTTAATTTCGATTGTATGTGATTCTATTATTTTATTATTTTATTTTAATATGTGACATAATTTATTAAATTTTTATATGAGAATATTTATTTTATTTTATTTTTAATATAAAATATACTATAATATTTAAAAATATAAGTCAAAATAAATTTAACGTTAAAATCATGAACCGGTGCTCTATCCGATTTAGTCACTAATTCGGTTATGAAAATACTGCTTAATATAAAATTCTCTTTCTCTCATATGATGTAACTATTTATACATAAGCATTTTATATTTTTGCTTTGGGAACTTAGCACTCATCAGTAAATCAAACAGATGGTTTCTCGTGATTTGTTAATAGTCAATATCACTCAATCGTATTTCGTTAGCAAAAGTGCACTTAAATTTAATTATTTGATGGGAGAATTGACCTCTGCTAATTATCTTCATTCTTCGTCATTGGAAAATCCATTTTCTTCTACTATTATACATATACACTATAAATATAAATGATATATATATATATATAATAATAATAATAATAAGCTCCACAGAAATTTGCACTTTTTTTTTATGTCAACATAAATATGGACATTATTAAAAAAGAAAACATCAATTTGAAAACATCGATTTACGTGTATACGAGCTGTGAACACTAGCACTATAACCTAGTATCAAATCCATATAAATTTTTGAGGCCCAGTAATGTGAAGCCTCAGTTATTCATTGGCCCAATTTAAAGGTATCAAAACAAGACAAGGGCTCACAAAAAGGGGCCTGTTTTGGTCTTTTAGTAACAGCAGACATGATTTTCAGAATATATAGAAATAATGCGAAACTAACTAACTTGATGAATTGGGGATGAAAGCAAGCTTTCTATAACTAGATTCTAGGCAAGATATGGATGATCATGCGCATACCACCATTTTGAGAAGCCCGTCTGCAGCGCCTCTCGCATCCATGCATGTCTACAGCACTCGACTGCTTCGGGTATCGTCACCCAGCTTCTCTCTCGGTGGCTTTTCTCCGGCCACGACTCCATCTCCTCCTTCACATGCAGAACGTACATAGCAGCCCTACACAAACCTTCTGGGCTGTACTCGTCTGGCGTTTTGCTCTTGAACGGATATGACCCCAAGAAGTGCTGCAACACATATATAATCGCAATAACATAAAATCAAATCTCGAGAGAAGGATATTTCTTTTTATGTACAATAATCAATATTTAAAACATACCACTAGATCACCTCGAACTCCAGCCTCTTCCATGGCTTCCCTCACTGCTGCCTCCTCAGCTGTTTCGTCATTCTCCCACCCACCCTATTAGAGGAGATCAACAAAAAAAATGTGTCATTCATATAATGTTTATTAACACCTTGCTCTACCATGATTAAGATGATGGAATATAACTCAGAATCTATGGGGCAACAAGATAATTGAAGGCAGAAGGGAAGTGGCACGACACATAAATATAGTAAGGAATCAATATCATTTCACTGTCATATTAATTCTGACCGAGATTAGCAAGACCAATAAGCATAGCAGAGTTCTTAGAGGAGCTCAAATTTATAGGTATCAAACATGGAAGTCAAATGTCTGAACTGCTGTTCTTACAGCTGTACTATCGAACCAGTGCTATTCTATAGGCTACAACGATCATTCTTCGAATTTGAGGGTACTGTGCAACCTGTTACTACCACCACACACAAGAAGGAAAAACTTCATATTAAGTATCAACCTAAACACAAAATCCCATAATACTTATCTAAAGACCTTCAAACCTAACTTAAGTTTGTAAGGAGAATAGTAAAATTTTAATCTGATGCTACTTCAGAATAAAATTTTAATCTGATGCTACTTCAGAATTTGAAATGAGCCAACAAAATTCTTTCACTACATCCGAATAAAGAGTACCAGAAAAAAAATATATCTACCCTGAAGCATCATAGAAAAACCAAAGAGCATATAAACAGCACTCCAGCATACTTAACTTCTGGGTACAGCCAAAAAAATAAAAAGTCGGAAGATAAGGCAAAAGCATATGCCATTATGTAGTCTCCATCCCTCCTAATTGGGGGTATAAAGGTATAACCCAACAATGTTCTAGTTTAAAGCATTTATTAGGATATTCTTCTATAATAAAATGCATGAGTCAATTTATTCAGTAATTATATAACACTGTAACCCACAAAAGACAGTAAAATGCTTTATGCAATCTGCTTCCAGTGGCATTTCCAGAACTCTGACCTTCGGAAACAAAAGACCAGGTCCACCAGTTGAATTGATCATTAATACTTCAACTATCTTCTCAGATGTGTCACCACCTTCTCCTTTCACAGTCCTATATCTGAACGGGATACACCTGGGAAATGACTCTACTGATCAGCAAATTTGGAACATGTACTTTCCCTAATTAATTTCTCCGTACAGAGTCGGAATAGGGTATCGGAGATTTTTTTGCTTTCTTGTATAAATTCCAAAGTACATGTGTACAGATGCAAGCATGCTTCTCTACTTAATTGTGCATAATGAAGTAAAACCAGCAAAAAAGGATATTATTTACCCATTATTGTAGAACAAACAGAAATTCAGTCAAATCGAATGTCAAACAGCCAATGTCCCATACATTCGAGTCTTTGTGAACACAATTGAGAAGAAAGACACCATTCACATATGTGCCCCATTTGCAGGAACAGACCCTTGATGCAAGAAACCCGAAAACAGGCCACATCCAAGAACAAATTTGAAAATGCAGTTCATTTGCATAAATCTTGTTGACTTATACACCAATTAATCAATTACAAAACACAATTCAAGAGATAACAGCAACTGCACAAATAATTAAAAAGGGTTCTGATTTCACCTGAAGTAAAACAAGAAACAGTCACTCAAACAACTTGCACAAATTTAAATTCACAAACTACCCACATTTTTTCTCACATTTAAGCAAAAACCAACAACCTCAACTGCATACAGAATCAATTAAACGACAACACAGATGCAAAACTTCAAATTTCCTAAATTCAACATCGCAATTGGAAACAAAGACCATAACCCATCATGCAAACAAACACCCATCGACAAAAAAACATGCATGTACATACAGATACACAACACATACATTTAAAAAATAAAAGTAAAAAAATAAAAATTACCCAGCAATGAGACGGTAACCATCCTCGTAACGCTGCTGTTGCCGACCAGTTCGAGCGACCAATTCAGACATTTAATTCAAAATCGGATCGTATTAAGCGAGAACCTAAATCTACACCTCTCTGTAAGTATTGCGTATCTGATTGCCCTCCCGATTTATGGAATCGAAGCAATAAATCATAAATCAATCTGGGCTCTAAAATATCTGCATTACTCCTCTTTTTCCACTAATTTTTCTCCCAAAAAAATCCGAATATTTTCGCAATCTTTTCACAAGTAATTCCAAAAATAATAGTATATATTACTGTTTTGGCATTGGCTAACGGAGGGAGGCAGCGGAATAATAGCAACTTATTTTTGGGGAAATTGTTAAGAATCTCAGTCAATCTTGGTGCGTCCCGTTTCAAGAAAGTTCGGTCAAAATAATATAATTACTATAATTGCACGTACTTATATGCAAAAATGATATTTTATGTTCATAGATTATGAGGCATGTTGTGATAATATTATGCAAGATCTTCTTTCAATTTGTATGAGAATTATATAAAGTCTTTTTTATTATTATGATAATCACAAATTCTTGTATATTTAAAATCATGATATTCACTTTAATTTTAAATATTTTTTTAATAAATATATTAAAAGTTGAGGTACTTTTAATTACTACTATTAATATTTGGGGTATTGTTGATCATTGTTGATTATTACTTGAATATCTTTTATTACTTTGGGATTTTGTCGATTCCAGTTTGGGGTATTTTTTTCTAGGTCAATGTAATCAGTCTACACCTTTTAGTGTAATCAGTCCAAACTTTTATGTGTAAGTAACTATTAAGTGGGTGCATCATTTATCAGTTACATATGAGACTTAAGTCTTCTGTAGATTAAATGGTTTGAAAACCTTCAGTTACTATACATTCTTTTTTTAAACCTAAATAAAATTATAATTTAAGAAATGTAAGAAAAAGTCTGTCCACAAAAGTTATTGTCTCGACCCAATAATAATGATTTGTGACATCCTAAGTCCTAACACAAAGATGAGCCAAAACATTACTGTAATAAATAGAAAATATAGAATTGTGAAGTAGAAATTTTGGAGGGTGAAGATTTAAAAAAGTATTTCATTTTTAAAGTATGTAAATTTTTGTGGTTGAAGAAAAATATGCACAGGACTTTCTATGAAAAGGCAAAATCTATAATCATTAATAAGTTTAAATTTAGCTTTTATAAGGTATTGATGAAAAAACATTCTGCTACTTAAAACTAAAGCTCTCAAAAGAGGAGAGAGAGAATCAATGGGTCTCAAGTAAGTCTTCTGTGCACCGGTTACACGGTGCAACTCTAGTTTATTTTTAAAAAATTAAACAGTTTATAATTGAAAAGTTAAGCAATTTATTACTGAAAAGTGTATCTTTCATAATTTAACTTTTCAGTAATAAACTGTTTAACTTTTTAAAAATAAACTTGAGTTGCACCGTGTAACTAATGCATATAAAGACTAATCCTCTCAATTAAGAAGGATGAATCAAATACTCTCAACACAAAAGAAAGATGTTTCAAACGTCATTGATAATTCGATATCGTGAATAAGAAAATGGAAAAAAAAGTCCATAAATTAAATAAAAAGCACAAATTACAAAATCATATTATTATAAATCGCCAAAATTAAAAGAAGAGATAAAATACCTAATTTTGATTCCATTTAATTTTTGGATTGAATATTTAATCGTGAAAAAGTTGAAAGGATGCATGTTGAAGAGGCAAAAATAAACATCTTTATCATCGGCATCTTCAAAATTACAATTTAAACAATGCCAACGTAAAATCAAAAGCTATTCATCACATCTCTTGCCAAAAAACCAAAGCTATTTATCACATCTATACTATGTAGCAAAATGAAAATCCTGCACTACTTTCGATCCATAAACTTCTTAAAGACCGACGAGACGATGGTCTCGACCTTTGAATAAGGGCGTGTTCGCAAACTATATTAACAGCTTCAAGAATGCAAACACTACATAACTCCAAAACCAGAACACTTCTCGGCTTTGGGAAGTTTTCCCGTGTATCAGAACTTCTGTACAAGTTCTAACAATGAGTTGTAAGTTCCGACAGCGGCACAGACGGTGCCCAACACGACAATGCCACTGCTCAGCGCAATCTGATATACAATAACAGAATAATTAGTCGCAATGTGCCTTAGACATGAGCATATGAACAAAGGCATATCTCTTAGTCCTTTTATATCCTAAAACAATTTTGTTCTTTAGAAGAAGTGAACGAATCTCATTTTGTTATACCTTAAGGATAATGTTTGGTTTAAAAGTCGGCAAATAGATAATTTTATCCTTAAAAAATACACCCTAAGGGTGCATGTTTTGGATTGATAGATAATTTCATCTTTTAAACCAAACATACTCTAAACAGATAGAAATACTTTGAGCTCTTACCTGCATTGTCGAGGCATTCTTCTTCCCCAAAATTTTCAGAAAGCATAAAGCCGGCATGACCATGGCCTAGATCAAAGCCACATTTTAGAATACATATGTCAAGAGATTTTGTTTAGGAAACTAAAAAGAAGTAAAATGTTACCTATGAATATGATTGTTATTACCATAAGAACGCTGAAGAGAGAACCCATCAGAGACATCACATTTCCTGCAGCGGAACAATCTTAAGTTGGAAAAGTGTTGACAATCATATATGTGCAAGAAAACCATGTTTAATCCACTTACCGAAAAATGGAACAAGAAATGCGACCAACAGATTAGAGAACACGAGAGATGTTCGTATAAGGAGGAAGCACCAGTAACTCTCGGACAGTTTAGTAGGCAACAGCTCCTCTATGCTTCTTGCAAGTGGATTCATCACCAAGGCATACTTATTTAGGATTAAGGAAAAAAACTTACTGTATATAAAGAATACTAATGATAGTTAGTTTGTAGGAAGAGAATAGGTTTTCGGAAAGGATATTTGCTGAGTGGATTGATAACCTGTGTAAGGACAAGAATAAAGTTAGGCACACTGGCGAATGAAATGAAATACGAGACTGAAACACGAAGATACACTCGTACTGACCGTTGTCCACAGTGCAATCTTGGAAGCAACTGAATCTTGCGGTAGATTCAAAGTGATTTGAGTCGTCGTGCTTTCGCCAAACATAAGAAATCCCATAACTGCAGAGCTGCTATACAGAACAACACACAGAAGAAAACTGCAAAGCAGTAAAGTCAAGAAGATCATATGAGATTGAAAACAAATAAAACTAATCTAATGCCTCGTAATAAGTAAAACTTTACACACCTTAGCAGCAGGGCTGTTGTGAACTTGCTTTTATCAGCCATTGATTGGTAAATATTTGGAAAAACCGAGTGGCCCGAGTAGCAGAAACCATACACACCAATGGAGAAAGGAATGCCACTCCAGTCTATAAGTTTGCCACTATGATGAAATCCAACTCCACCAGTAGTGCCAACAAAGAACAGACAAAGAACTACAACTATCGTTGATATTACTCCGCTGGCTGGCACATAAGTAAACGACACTCAAATTAAACGTCATGAGAACAAGAAGATGAAGCAGAATACGAGCGTTGTAATGACCTGAAAGGTAAGAAATGAATCGGAGATCTTTCAGCAACAGAGTTGGTAAGATGATGAGAACAGCAAGAGTTGCAAATAAATGCATCGAATCAATCTGGAACCCGAGTATATCCAAGGAAGTTCCAGGATATATCGTTGCAAGATTGTCCCCTTCCAGGATCAAGTATTCCAAGCAAGACGTCTGCAAACATTGCGCGTGTTAGAAGATTCTAGAAAGGGTGGGAACAACTAGTCTTGGTAGGAGCAAACTTCTGTCTTACATATAATTCGGAGTACAATATGATCTGCAAGGAAAAACTGAGAAAAAATCAGTACATCTGCAGGACGTCTAGGATTTTTGTTCAAGATGGCGAAAAACTTACAGATATTAAAATGCGTCCCCATTTACCAAATGCAGCTTCTCCCATATCAGGAAATGTCAATATGCCTTGAGTGCTTTCGAAACAATGCCGCATAAGAATAGCTGTATAACAACAGATAAACCCAAAGAGGACAAGAACGAGCAGACTAGCCCAGCCGGCTACTTTCACTGTGTATGGCGTGGAAAGCAGCCCGACACCAGCCATGACATTAACACCTACATCATAGTAACACAAGTAAAAACCCCTTGTATACAAGAAAATTATACGAGTTTCGTAGAATTCAGCGCACCGTTGAAGATGGTCTGAAGCAAGCTGCATCCATAGTTGGGTGGGAGTTCTATTGGCTCCTTGTAAAACGAAGATTTATCGGATAGTACCGACTGTGCCCTCAATCGACCACCGTCCTCCGGCTCATGCTCATTCCCTTTCTTGTACTCAGCAAGTAAAGGCTTTCTTTGGTTTACGTCCAAGAAATTGTGACCGGTGATCATATGGGAATCAATAGATTTACGAGGACGAAGTATACCAAAGCTTGGTGATGCTGATATTGAATATATATCCACTGCTTCTCTGAAAGAAATGTAAGAAATTCTGGTTTATATTCATACTCGAAAACCAAAATATTTGAGAAATTTTTTCCTAAAGTTCAAATACCTGAAGCTCCGAGGCCATTGCTGGGAATGGGAAACGACAGAAGAAGATCTGGAAACCGAACCAATGCCATCTTCATGATCGTCTTCTAGGCCACCTGCCGCCTCCGAGCCAATGTCTTCGACATCATAGTCACTGTCTTCTAGGAAATACTCCGACGAGTCTCTCTTTGCCGGCGCCATCTCCGGAGTTCCCTTAAATTATTCGGCCTGTAGTTTGTAGATATAAATAGAGGCAATGCATGGAAGAACATATGTGATTAGGAGGGTGAGTGAGATAAAGACAAAGTGCAATTCAACTGACTCCCATGTGTGAGAATTAGACAAAGAAAGAGATGTTTCTCCATAACCTTTTGCTGCAGCGAGGAGGCAACTCTGTAGCCACACAAAGGGTGTTTAAACACAAGATCCCAACCTCTCTTCTTGCACGTTATTTGCATGTGAGCATTGATTACTTTTCATCTAAAATTACCAACCTTTTTTCTAATGATTTGTACCATTAAAATTATACTTCTAACTTGTATTTCTCCAACTTAGTTCGAACTTTGAAAAAAATATACAGAAAAAATCGGAATATGATATCACTTTGTCAACATACTGGCATTATCTCAGATTATCAAAGGATTTGAATTTATAAAAAAAAAAATCAAAAAACAATTTTTCTTCAAATTGACTTGACAACCTTACATCTTTAAGGCCAAAATTGATTTAAGTCGAGATAAGATGCAAAGATAATGACATATGATACGAGTTGAGCCAGTAATTAATATGTGGCGCCAAAACTGTAACGATCAACTGAAATAAGAATAATTGAATAGTTTAAATGGGGACATACATCAACTCAAAATTTGGATGAGATACAAGAATTTTTTTCAAAACTCTGTACTATTGATTATATTCTAGATTTTACAACAGTTACCATCCTGCAGCATTTCTCTCGGTTAATAAGCTCGAAGACAGTTTGTTGGACTAATAGTGTGTGAAAGTTTCCATGTGTATCAGTACTTGTGTGCAAGGTCTAACACCGAGTTATAAGCTCCGATAATTGCACAGACAACGCCCAAGGCGACAATGCCACTGCTCAGCGTGATCTGATAAACAAAACCGCGTTTAGGTACAGTATAATGGATTTAAGAACTCGTGGATTTAGTATATAGTGTTGATGATTACCTGCATCGATGAGGCATTTTTCATTCCAATGATTCTAAGGAAACATAATGCCGGAATAATCATAGCCTGGATCACAAGCCACATGTAGCTTTTGAGAAATTCTTATAGAGAAATGACATTTAACGAAAAGAACTAACAATTTTCAAATTTCAATATAAAGATTCAGTGTCATTACCATAAGAATACAGAGGACTGAACCAATTAGAGACATCACAGTTCCTGCAAAGAAATGTTCAGAACTTTAGTCGACTGTAAGTACAGATCATGGAGATAAGCAAGGAAAAAAAAATCCTTACTTATTCTTTTTGTGTACAATTTGAAGAAAAGACCACCTACCGAAAAAAGGAAGAAGAAGCGCAACTAGAAGAGTGGACAAGGTCAGTGCTATTCGAACAAGAGCAAAACACCAGTTATTAGACAATCTTGAAGGCAATAGCTCCTCAATGCTTCTGGCCAGTGGATTCAATAACAAGGCGAACTTATTTTCAGCTAAGGAAAATATAATCAGCGAGTAGCATTATGATATAATATGACTTGTGAGCTGAAGAAAATGAATTTTCAAAGGATATTTGGTGATTGGGCAGATAACCTGCATAATAACAAGCTCGATGTTAATAAGTTAGTTAACAAGAAATAAATCTCCCCGAAATTTAAAAGGTGGGCTTTAAGAATTGGCACTTACAGTTGTCCACGATGCAACTTTAGAACCAACTGTATGACGGGGTAGGTTCAAAGTAAATTGGGACATTGTTTCTTGACCAAACATAAGAAATCCCGAAATGGCAGCACTACCATAAAACACAAAACAAATAGAGAAACTGCAATGACAAAAGAAATAAATTAAGATGGACAGTTTAAAAGTTTAAGGCAACTGAAACAGAGAACGAATGATAAGAGCTTTTTAATAACAGTCAAGTACCTTATTACTATTGCTTTGGTGAAATTTCTTTTATCAGCCATTGATTGGTAAATATTTGGTAACACAGAGTGTGATGAATAGCAGAACCCGTATATACCAACAGTGAAAGGAATTCCACTCCAATTTACCAGTTTACTACTGTGATGAAATCCAACTCCACCAAAAGTTCCAACAAATAATAGACATAGAAGTACCAGTATTGTTGAGAGGACTCCACTAACTGCCAAAAAAGTAAAAAACACTAAAAATGAGGTTCAGACAATACAGTAAGAGCACAAACCAGAGTTGAGAATTGTAGAGCACCTGAAATGTAAGAAAGAAATCGTAGATCCTTCACCAAAGCAGTTGGTAAAATGATGAGTATTGCGAGGCTTGCAAATAAATGCATGGAATCAATTCGGTAACCAAATATAGTTAAAGAGGCAGCAGGAAATAAATTTGTGAGATTATCTCCTTCCAAGATGACAAATTCCACACAAGACGCCTGCATTCATGCTTACACGCTAAAAATCTGGGAAACAGTGATAGGAATTAAACTTGCATCGAGGAAAGCCTATTCTATGCTTACATATAGCTCCAAGTACAATATGATCTGCAAGAGGAAACAAAATAATTTTAGGACAACTTCACATACATTTGTAAAACAAGCATTTCTTTTTTTTGTAGGAGACAAGCACATGTATTGGTTAGGATACTCATTCACGATTCACTTCATCTAATTCAACATAATAACAACCAAACTCTTTGTAATAGTTCGCTAAAAGAAAATTCACAAATAAAAAATTAGGCAATTTTGTACTCAAAAATTACAACCAAGTGAATGGTATATAGAATATAATGCCACACAAGAGTAACTTCATGAATACTTCCTCCAGAAAGTTAAAATGTAGCAACTTACGGATGTGAAAATGCGTCCCCATTTCCCAAATGCAGCTTCTCCCATATCTGGAAACGTCGATATGCTTGTTGTCCTTTCGAAACAATGTCGCATAAGATTAGCAGTATAACAACAGATAGATGTAGCGAGAGCAAGAACCAACAAACTGGCCCAACCAGCTTCTTTTACAGTGTATGGTGTGGAGAGCAATCCAACACCAGCCATAACATTAACACCTGCAAAAGTTGGCAAGTAATAGAGAGTTTGAAGAAGAAAATCATGTTTATAAGGTGTTTTCCCATTTTACTCTCTCTCCCTTATTGCAAGTTCAACCCAAAATGGACCGAGGAGAGGAATTGACCACAAAATAATCCAAAAGCAATTCCTAATCTAAAAGATGTTTACTCTTTTCCAGGATGCAAATCTTATCTCCATGTTGCAAAGATTCACATCAGAAAGTAAAGAAGGGAAAGTCGGAAACATCACTTCACTTTTGGTTCATTAAAATAATCTATAGGTAAGTATAAACTGTAAAAGCAATGCAACATGAAGCTTCTAGATTTCTGTGACTTATCGCTTACAATTGATTATGGTTTGAACTAAGTTGCATCCATGGCTGAGAGGAAATTCTCCTGTCTGCTGCATGTGAAGTGAACTTGTGTCTGAACACATCGACCGCACTCTAAATTTGTCCAAATCTTCAGCCAGATATCCTATCTTATGATCTGAAAGCAAGGGCGACCTTCCGTTCAAGTCCACCGAATCTTCATCGTTGATTACTGAAGAACCAGCACGAACTAGAGAGGAACGAAGAATCCCAAAGCCTGGTGATGCAGCTATCGAATATATATCAACTGCATCCCTGAGAAAAGAAGAGACATGAACAAAATACACATATACAAAAGTGATTGATGATTCTGTAGGGAATTTTCAGGTTGGAATTTGATAAGTTTTACTGAGTCGTAGTTTGTTGTTTCCCATAATTCCTAGTTTATAGGAACAGTTGTTATTTGAATATTTCTTCTTTCGTTAGCATAAAATCTGGTTTGTTAGCATAAAATCAGGAATGTATCTTTTCATGTAATGGCTATATAAGCCTCTACAAACCCAGAGATAAGCAAATAAACTACTACATTGAAAGTAAATATTGTCACATTTCTTAAATAATCTCAAAAAATTCATACCAGTCAGTGACAAGAACAGGGATTTTACTTGCAGTGAGCCACTATTACATCACTTTCTCGATTTAAAGATAGTAAACTTTCTTGATTTAATGCAAACACTGCATTCAAACTTCTACAGTACAATTGCGACTATGCCTATTTGTGGACGCAAGTATTATTCCATGATCAAGTATAGCCTCGCAAAGGATTTACTTCAACGGGGTACAATTGCATTATACTTCATTAAGATAACATTCAACAATTTTCATCCAAATATTGTTTTGAAAATAAACAATCAAATTGCGTACATCCTCACGTTCAAATCAAGTATCCAAATCCTATTCTATCTCAGGAAAAAAATCAAATACCTGAAGCTCTGAGGCCATTGCTGGGAAATGACAGAAGAAGAGCGTGAAACCCCATCACCTTCATTGTCAACAGAACCCGTCATCTCATTATCATCGTCTTCACCTTCTATCCGGCCCTCCGCCGCCGCCTCCGAGTCTCCATCTTCAAAAACATCATACCCACCAGCACCTTCCAAGAGATACTCCGATGAATCTCTATTCCCCGACCCCATCTCTCAAGCTTCCAAATCTAGTACCCGAATCAAATCCTTGAATCCCTATACACATACACAAAGTAACACAGGCGTTCAGTATCAGTTTCAAGCCCTAGATAACGTCGCACATCGAAAAAAACGAGCGACGCAGTTGACAATTGCATGTTTTGCCAACTCAGTGAGACGTTCAAATGGAACTCATGTGTGTGAGGGAGGGGGAGAGATTAGTCGCCTTCTCCGGCGACGGCTTACTAATGGGCGTCGGATAATGGAAGAGTGACTCTCAGACGACTCTGCAGACTGCTGCTCTGTGCCACCGTCTCACATCCAGTGGCGGTTAAATACACTCACAATTTTTAATTAAATTTGATTAAATTTATTTTAAGATAATAAAAATATCTCGACATAAAGAACCAAAGGTATGTTTGGTTTGTAAGATAAAACTATCTATCCGTAAAAAACATGCATGATTTTGACGGATAGATAGTTTTATCTTACGAACCAAACATACCCTGAATGGATAAAATGCTATTACATGATTGAGCCATTTGTATAATGATTAAAATAATATTACCCCCTTCCCACAAAAATTTGCAGACTTTCCTTTTTAGTTGTCCCACAAAAGTATGCATACTCCCAAAATAAAAATATTCTTTTAAATCTCCATCTTTAAAATATTTACCTCACAATCTGCACCATACACATTCTACTCATTACACTTTTTTTTAAAACATGTGCCCAGGAAAATATCGCAAACTTTCCTGGGACATCGGTAGTAATAATTATTATAAATTGATTTATAATATTCAATATTTAAATAAAATCTGAAATTTTATTGCACTGACTACATAGAATTAATTTATAATAATTATTATTTTATAATTTTTTCTACATGGTTTTACACTTCTTTTTATTATTTTTTTCTGCTTACATTGCATCTACAGGCAACAGTCAATATATTCTTCTGATTTTCAATTCTACGATTTTTATGATTCGTAATCTGAGATGAAAATATTTAATATTTAAATCAAATATTATAGATTTAGTTCGATTAATTTATTTTAAATTTATAATGGGATTTTATTGTTTTACATTATAAAAACACATTAATATATAGTTTAACATTATATTTAATTTGACGCAAATTTGCAAATGCATATGATAAACAGTATACTTATTTAATAGTTGAGGTTATTACATTGAAAAGTGTGGATTAATTATACTGAAAAGTTCATATTTATACCAATAATAGGCTAATCAATTCAATTTGTTTGTAATTTAAATTGTATTGAATAAGTGCATTATGCAAACTTACGTTAAATTGAAATTATTAATTATAATAAAGGATAAAAATTATAAAATATGTTTAATGACATTACTAATATCACGCAATAAATTTTTTTCTTAAATTTTTTTTAAAAAAAATTATTTGATTGATTTTCATCTACTACTTTAAGACGATATTAAGTGATTGAGTGTAATCATTAAATTACCTTAATAAGGTATTATTAAATTCAGATTAATTTAAAAAGTTAGTAAATTAAATACTCACTCATCCCACACTTAATGTTATATTTGTCAACATTTCCTAAAATAGAATGTTATATTTGTCTACATTTCCTAAAATAGTATTCTCACCGTCCCATAATTATTTTCACATTTTCCATTTTCGTCTGTTCCACATTTATTTTCACACCCTATAAATGGAAACTATTATTTTAACTTTATCCTCACAATATTCACATATTTACACAAAATGTCATTATTTTTACATTCAATCTAACTAATCTTATTATTTTAATAATATAATTTTACTAATCACCCCACTTTTCTTAAAAACTGTGTCATCTCAAAGGTGAAAACACCTCTAGGACAAAGGGAGTAATAAACATGCATAATATTTATTCTCTTTCAAAAAAAATATACTCCCTCCGTCCCAGAGCAATTTGCAAGGGAGGAGGGGCACACAAATTAAGAAAACATAGAATAAAGTAAAAAAAAGTAATGTCTTGAGGGTTAATTTGGTAAAATTTTATGTAAAAAGTGAAAAAGTTAATTGGATGAAGTGTAATGTGGGCCCAAAAAATGAAAAAGTAATGGCATTTTGTATAAATATGTAGATATTGTGAGGGTGAAGTTTATAAAAGAGTTTTCTTTTTTGGGTCTGCAAGTTCCTTTGGGACGTCCCGAAAAAAAAAACTTGCAAGTTTCTCTGGAACGGAGGGAGTAATACTTTTAATAATTTAAGTGATATTTTTACAAAATGGACAACAATTTGCCACTGGTACGTGGCGGGTGCACTGCAGAGACGCGGACCGGGGTGGAGTCTATTGCAATTAAATGCTCAACAACTTATGCAACCTTTAGCAAACGCTTTTAATTTCTTAAAAAAAAAAAAAACAGTATAATTGGTGCACACACTCAATAACTAATAGTACCTTCGTCCCACTAAAGTTTGTATACTTTTTTTTTTAGTTTGTCCCACAAAAGTTTGCATACTCTCAAAATGAAAATATTCCTTTAAATCTCCACCTTTAAAATCTTTAACTCACAATCTCCACCCTACACATTCTACTCATTACAATTTTTCTTAAAATTTGTGCCCAGTAAAGTACCGCAAACTTTCTTGGGACGGAGGTAGTATTATTTATATTGAAATGTATGAACTGATTATATTAAAAAGTTTGGATCGATATATTAAAAAATTTATATTGTTATTGATTTTTTGTGTAAAGTGTAAATAGATACACAATGGAGCAGGTCGGGTCGACCCATCCTAAATGAAATTTTTATTTTTAATAATATATTCTTACATATTTAAAATAAAAATAAAATTATGATATTAATAATATATTTATGAACTGATTTTACCTTTAAACATGTTGATATCAATTATTATATTTCATATTATGTTTATATATTGATCTAAAATTAATTTATTCTTATCTATACTATAAATACTAATAAATAATACTCCCTCCGTCCCTCAAATTATTCTCATTTGTGTGGGCACGGGTTTTAAGAATTGTGGGGTCCATTAAAAATAAAATGATTGTTTGTGAGTGTGATAATAAAATAATATTTCAAAAAGATGAATGAGAATAAATTTGGGGGACGGGGGAGTAATCTGTCACACAAAAATCTGCATAATTTTCTTTTAGTTTGTCCCACAAAAGTTTGCATATTCCTAAAACGGAAATATTCTTTTAAATCACCACCCTCAAAATCACTACCTCACAATTTCCAACTTACACATTCTACCTATTACACTTCTTTTAATAACCGTACCGTAAATTTTTGGGGGACGGAAGTATTGTTTTATAAATATTTTAAATATTAAAAATTTAATAATATAAATGGGTTAAAATAGGACGGATCGGGTCAGAACCAGGGGAGCTAGCTCACCTGGCCACCGGACTCCTCACTTAAGTGAGTGACCTGGGTTCGATTCCCTTTGGGAACGAATTAGGAGGGAGATATAAGGGTGGATTTGGAGATATTCCTTGGATGTAAGGAGATTTGGTGAACTAACTTCTAACTACTAACAACTAACATTGTCCGATCAAAAAAAAAAAAAAAGACTGATCGGGTCAGAACAGAGCAACAATGATACCCATACTCGCCCTACCCTACTGCCAATCATAGAGCGGGACGAATCACATGGCACAAATTCAGATAGGGTCGGACCAAATCTTCATTAGTTATGAAGTTGCATATGTTATGTCTCTTCACCTTTTATTTAAACCACAATTATGCTTCCAATGTGTATTGATGGGAGGATTTGAGGAATTGACTTTCTTCTAGTTATGTCAAACTACTATTTAATTTAAATCATACTCTTTCTATCAACCATTTTTTTTTCTTTAGAAGTAGTTATAATTGATTAAATATATAATTATACGATATATTTGGCTTGTGGAGTTGTGGTGTAGTTTTATAATTTGTTTGTTAAGAAGGAAAATAATTATGTAGTTTGTTTGTTTTGAAGGAAAATAATAGATATAGTTCATCTCGTGGGATAACAGATGATAATATAAATATTAAATATCACCAATATAATGATATTTTATATATATCAAAAAAGGAGATTTAATACTATACACTGAAATTATTGGCCGGATTATAGGGAAATAATAACCATGAAAACAGATATGGAAAAATGTTGAAAATTATTATATATCCTTCATTTTTCAGCAAAATAAACATGTTCTTAGAGGAGTGACATAAGATTTAAGAAAAAATAGTATTATATTGATAAAATAGATAAATTAAAAAAATAAAGATATTGTGGGGTTTAATTTATAAATATTAAATATGATTTATTTTCAAAAAAATGAGAAAAAGTTTGGTGGACAGAAAAATATAGGAGATCAATTGATAGGATTAGTCTTGTATGCATCAGTTACACTGTGCAACTCAAGTTCATTTTTAAAAAGTTAAACAGTTTATAACTGAAAAGTTAAACAGTTTACTACTGAAAAGTTAAACTATGAAAGATACACTTTTCAGTAATAAATTGTTTAATTTTTCAGTTATAAACTGTTTAACTTTTTAAAAATGAACTAGAGTTGTACCGTGTAACTGGTGCACAGGAGACTTACTCCAATTGATATATGGAGAGAGTAATAGCACTAACGGCAGATTCATAAAATTCAAAGCAAATATAACATCCATAATGCTACAGGTAAAGCTCAAACACATGCAATAACTCATTAATTTAAAAAAAAATAAAAAATTTAACCAGCGATACTTTTAACATTAGGATAAGTACTTTTAATAATTTAAATGATATTTTTACAAAATTGACAACACTTTGCCACTGGTACGTGGTGGGTGCGGAGACACGGACCGGGGATGAGTCTATGGCAATTAAATGCTCAACAACTTCTGCAACCTTTAGCAAACGTTTTTTATTTCTTTAAAAAAAAAAAAATAATAAGAGGAGGTCTCGTATATAACTGGTGCACTCGCTTAATAATTAATGTTATTTATATTGAAAAGTGTGAGCTGATTATATAGAAAAGTTTGGATCGATATATTAAAAAAGTTTATACTGTTATTGATTTTTAGTGTGAACTTGTCAGCGCAATCAACCCACACGTTTTAATATAATTAATTTTTGTCTTTTTTATTTTTAATATAAACAGTTTTGGTTGTTGGTGAGTGCAGCATGCATTAGCTGCATGTGGGCGCGGAAAATGATGCGATAGATAATTGAGGAATTGTGTCCGTCTTTTCAACTATGTCCCTTCTCTAACTGCTCAAAACAAAAATTGACAAATACTACTCACATATTAAACACATACCGAGCAGTAAATATAATAATAAGTGTGGGAAAGAGATACCGAGCAGTAAATATAATAATAAGTGTGGGAAAGAGATAGTATAAGGGGTCGTTTGGTATAATTGTAAGGAATGAAAATATAATAGGAATGGAAATGGTATGGAATGGAAGTCATAGTTCTCAAATAGCCGAACTATGGTAGATTACTTAGTTTTTGAAAATCAAAATCATAGTAAAGTAATTCCAAACACACACTATGACTTTGATTACCATTACTCAACGTCAAAAGTTCCCAACCAAACACCCCTAAGATTTGGACACTAGCACATAAGCTTGGAGACAAAATATAAAATTTAAGTAGTTTTAAATTAAAACACAATGCAAAGAGGAGACCGAAGGGGATTTTTGAGGAAATTATTCATTTTAAGTGTGAAAATAAAGTTGATAAAATATAAAATTTAAGTAGTTTTAAATTAAAACACAATGCAAAGAGGAGATGGTAGGGAATTTTTTAGGAAATTATTTATTTTAAGTGTGAAAATAAAGTTGAGATGCAGGTAGTAGTATCTTATCCTATGTGTCTTCACAATCCTCTCCCAATTTTTTTTAGTGAATTGGTGGTGGCTGGTTTCAAATTTTAATGCATTTTACTTTTCAATTAAGGAATTGTGACAAGCAAAAATATATTTAATGGATGAAGGGAGTAATTGTTTTAATTGAGCAGTTGCAACTATATATTGATATGCTTGGAGAGTGTATTGGGAGAGAATACCAACAACATCGAATTTACATGGATGAAATGTGTTACCACCTAGTTGTAGTTTAAATTGTGTTTTCTTTAATGTTTCACCATAAACAATAAGTCATAATCTTTTTTAGTGTGTTTTTTCTTATTATGTTTGGATGAGATGTGTCAACTGGTTGGGAGTACAAATGATTTCATCTTCAAATTCCTGTATAAACCTACTTCAATTTAGTAGAATTTTGAGAGGAAAGAAAGAAATATTTGCAGTTTGTATCTGGACGTGTGTGTTATATGGTTATTGTGGAAGACGAGAAATGTTGTGTTATTTTGCAATGTTGCAACCGATAGGAACAAAATATTGGAGGAGTTTAAAGCTAGGGTGTGGAATTGGATCGTGACAAAAGATAAAACCATTCAAAAACTGGAATTCAGAAAATTGGCTTGAGAGAACAAAACATGTGTTAGGATACTAGAAGATGAGTTATTTAGAATGATTTAAACTGTGTGATTTTTCTCGTGAATTTATTCGTCACTTGTAAGAGTAATTCTTTTACTCTTTTTGTTACTCAATGAAAGTTCTTTTTTGATTAAAAAAAATTATGTAACTGATAATTAGTCTTCACATGTAGAAAAATTACATTTTTTAAGTAAAATATTTTATTAACTTTTTGAACCAATAATTAAATATTATTTTAAAATAAAATAAGTGTTGTGATAGTGTTTATTTCCATAATTCCATTAAGCTTTAAACTCAGATTATGCCCAAATTCGATCAGAATTCAGATCAATTTAGACTAATTTCGGTCCGAATTAAGATTTATTTGTATCACTTTACAATTTTTTAAAGTTATTGTTATAAAATTAGTTCCAAGAATTGCAATTCTCATTTTACCATCAAATGTAGTGTTAACAATATCCAAAAGTAAACTCAATCCCTTAATCATTCCTTTCTTAACCATGGCTATAACCACTCATTTTGTAACAAAAAAAAATAGAAAACCTGCAAATGAAATATTCTTTGCTTGTGATACTAATACTAACTACTTCATAGACTCCTCCCCATGTCCATTCAAAAACCACATCAAACACACCCAAAAAAAATAAAAACCCCCTCTGGGAATTGAACTTTCTCCTCTTCTTTTTGCAGAAAATGGGCCAAACCCTCAACAAATCTGGTATTTGCAATGTTGGTAAAGTTAAATTATGTGTTATTGATTTATTTATTTATTTGGATGTGTAGGAAATGAGGAGAAGAAGGAGAGAGAAATTGAGCCCATGATTGCACAGTGCTATGATGAATATTTTGTGGACTCAAAAAATTGGACATCTGCAGACTTCTGTCATGCAGTTTGTCAAACCGTGGAGTATATATCATCATTTTATTCCATACAATACTTAATATTTTTTACTAAATAAAATACCATAATTTACTTCTAAATGTTTTTTCAGAAAAATTAACAAAACCATTGGCAGCACTCAATTTCGGGTGCCACAAACCAGCACACTGGAACGTGCATATCAAGTAAGTATATGTCAAAACTTGTGTCCCTATTTATTTCACTTACATATTATTTTCAAAAACGGTACGAAAAAACAAAAAACGAGGTGTTTATCATACTTTAGAAGCATCATCAAGGGAGAGAGAAGTCGTTGAGGAAGGAAGAATGTCAGAAGATCCTACAGGAGGTGATTGTCAACACGGGGGTAACCAACGTCGGAGCAAAAGACATGTTGTTCTATCTCTACGGAATACCTGCCACAGCCTTGTTCGTGAAGCAACGTTTGGCTCCGACGTTGGTTCCAAACGAAGCGTTCATCCCCCTCGTGACTTCTGCTACGGTCTTTCTTCTTGCAAAGCTCAACAAGATATGACAATGTTGAGTTCATTCTGACCTTACATAAGTTCATGGTCAATTGTGAAAGGTTTACAAGGTTGGATTGTATGGTTTCATCACAATTTCATAATTAATCAAAAAACAATCATATTTGTCTCCCACATACTACCAACCTTCTCCAAATACATGCTCAAGATTAAAATTGCATTTTATAAAAATTTACACAAAATATTACCGAAAAATCACATATATAACTACTGAAAAATGTATTTATAAATATTTATTTTTTAATAATAACATGTGTGACTATTCAATAATAAATGATGCAACTTTTTTAAAATATGTTCAATGATTCCCATACCATTATTATTGCATGCCAAAAATATGTCAACAGCATTTCACAGGCAATGTAATATAATAACAGCGACTGCAAATCAATAGCATAACAATGTACTCAACAAAGATAAAGATAAATTAAAAAGAAAAAGAAAGCACATTCATCCACAAGTCAATCCTGCTTCTGCAACGAAAATATAGACCATAAAGATCAAAATAAACATGATGCGTTTGTAATCGCATACTTATTTGAATCCTTATCAACCATGACTTTATCAAATTCCACTTCAGAACTTGTTGACACTGTAAAAGACTCTTAACATGATGGACTTAAGCTTTTGAAACCTCTCATCAATAGCAATTATGGTATAACCTTCGCCAGCCACAGAAAAGGTATCGGGATTGTAGGCGCTTCTTGTGACTCCATCAATGACAGAACACCACTATCCACCACAATCCAAATATCACTGAATCATATTCCTCAACTCAACAGATCCAACCAGAGAACACAATCAAGCTCGTAAGATTTCCACGTACATCAGTTACTGAATTATAAGTTCCCATTTAACCAATCTGGTAAGCTCGGCACAAGCTGCATGAGTAACAAATAGAAAAACCAGTGATTTCATCAGTGCCAATAAATTGGATACGAGATATGAGTCAATTACAGCAATTAAACCACAGTGAAAGAAGGGGCAAAATAGAAAATCAACTTTGAGTTCCACAAAAAAGGGCCAGCATACAATAGTTTTGGGCTTTGAGTGTGGTTAAGTGACTGAAAGCAAGCTTTTTGAACAAGATAATCAATGTCATTTGGATTCTTGCATAAATTTGAACATAGATGGCATCCAAATGCAGAGTTTGAAGGTATAATATATAAAAAGAGCACCAAAACACATGCTGATGATTTCACAGAGATCCCCTCATCATGATTAAACTTTAGGTGCCCAAGAAATAAGGCAATATGTGGTAGCAACCAACCAGTACCTCCAAACCCCAGAAATATAACTCATATAATTTCAAATAAATAAAGAGATGTAAAATCACATATCAACATAACCAAATAAAAGAGAGAAAGAAAGATACCTATTCAACAGCAGGTGCCTGCAAAACTCCCAAGACCAACCATTCTCCATGAATGAAAAACTTAATAACATTTGGCCATTTTCCAACAACGATGGAAAAATAATAGCACCCAGTCACAGACATTTGCCGCAATAAATTGATCACACCTGATACATAAAACATCTGGATGAGAAATTAAAGGGAAGAAACACATATTACTCGACTACGAGATATGAACATCTGCTACCAAAATAGGATCCCCAGCTAAATACACTGCAAAGACCAGAGAGAAATTACCTTTGTCATCTATGCTCATTTAATCATCTCACACAAAAAAACGCCCTTCCCAAAGGGACTGTCCTTGATGCTGCTGTGGGGGCACCACGGGCTGCTGGTTTCCCTTATGAAATTCTTTCTGTTGATCCTCGTACTGCAGTATCTGTCCTGAAAAGGGATGGTCCTGCCAGCCTATCTGATTTTCACCCTGGACCTGCTTCCCAGGGAAGGGGAAAGTCGCTATCCCCATTGGGCCATTGCTCTTGTTCATAGATGGGAATGATGGGCCCACTTGGTTCACTGAATTACTAAATCCAACACCTTGATTTGATGAAGACAGCTGATATCCATCAAGCCAGCTGTAATCATCTATTTGTGGAGCGGGAGTTCCATTTTTCATGGGTGTGTCGTACAACGGCTCATCCACAACCTTGGATGGAACAGAACCAAAACCAGGTGGTGGACCAAAATGCCTAACAGGTCGACTCACGGGGGTCTTCTTCGATCCAGGTGGCATTAATGAAGATGGTTTCACAGGTAGGCCATCGGTAGATGCTCCAGAGGACACGACACCTTGAAACTTTGATAGCACAGCAGCTTGTGGCATCTTAATGGAATAATTATTGCTGGATCCAGAACTCAGAAAATGGGGGTACGGCACAGAAAGAGAAGCAGGTTGAGAAACCCCAAACTTATCTTGCAGATTAGATTTCATAGAGGCTCCATTTTCCATCAAATTCAACTGGCCCAGACCATTCACAATGGGAGCCTGTTGAGCATATTCTACAGGCCAGTTTGACGTGCCAGGTTGGACTGGCTGCTGATACTGAGAAGTACCATTAGCGACAGCGTTTGTAGCAGTTGTAGCAGGTTTCATGCTGGTGTTTAGTGCACTCTGCAAAAGAAAACTATCATGTGCAACAGAGAAGGAGCCCATTCCATTCCCAAGGTCAGTCTTGCCAGCCTCACCAACAGAAGCAAGAACCTCCGAAGAAGTCAAATTTGATGAGTACTCATCCATAAGCTTCTCAGCAACCGACGGCTTAAAAACAATCACCTCGTCCTCATCATCTGTTTCAATACCCACCTCTGTCTTTGACACAGCACCAAGAGCCATAGGGCTTCCTAGTGGCATACCCATTGAGCTAACAGTCATATTAGGTTCCAAATGACCAGAGAGCAAATGATCGTCTGAAGTATTAGGTTCAACACCAAACACAAATTTTTTACTCCTATTGTCAAAATACACCCCCTCAAAGCCAACACGAACAACATTAGCAAGAGCTTTTCCGGCACCAACAATCCTCTTAACACGTGCAACCCTTTCTTTACTACCACCATCACCTCCAAATGAGTGCTTCCTTGAAAAATCGAGGATGAGATGAGCAGGAAGAAGAGGAATATATCCTCTCAATTCAAAGTCCTCAGTTAATGCGAGACGATTAGCTGTCTCACTCTCATCATACTTGCTCATATTAGAAAAACATGTTTCGTCTTCATCTTCACTTATAAAGACATTACCACTTGACAATAGCTTATTTAGAAAGGCAATACATTTCCTCCAGAAAAAAGATCTAGCTTTCACTTGTTTCTCCTCCAATTCAGTGCCAACAGCAAAATCCTGGCGACATGCCAACCATTCAACAAAAACCATAATTCCAGGCAGCAGATAGCTTGATGAGGGATCATTTAACTGGTTACAGCGCTCCAGAATGGAGCCCATCAATTCAAAGGTAGCAGTAAAAGCATTTTGAAGCAGAACAGACCGTTGTAGAATATCAGCATACGATTGGTTTTCACTTTCTTTGTTCACATTATGCACAGTAAATATCAGAATCGCAATTATCCTGACAATTGCAAGTCTGCATTCAGCAGCATCGGAGCCAAAGTTGAACTCCTCATCTGGGCCGGTGGAAAGAAGTTCCCGTAAATCATTTTTAACCGTAGAGAAGACTTCAGCAAAAGTTTCTAGGCTGGGATCACAGCAAAAGAAAAGACATTAGCAAAAAAGATCATTTTGCAGCATATTCTTCTGATACTCTAGTATTCAAAACCAACCTTGTGCGTGTGAAGAGAACGCCATTCAGCCGAACAAACTTAGTTATAAATGATTTAAATAGATCAACTTTATTTGAAGCTCTTTCCTTGACTGCGTTAAGTTCCACCTTGTTGTCCTTGACCGAAGTTCTTGATTCCTCTTTGCCTTTCCCCTTGCCAGGAATTCTTGATGGTGTCGTCTTCACCGCTGTGGTTTTAGCATCACCAAATAGTTGGGTGTAATTCAGACGATTCTGTAAAACAGAGTCAAAATACCAGATAAATTTCCAGAGACGATAAGAATACATCAAGATATATCATGGTCATTTGTCAAATACATCCTTCCACTAATACAAAAACTAAAGTCATGTTGGATTTTTAAACTATAAATTCTTTCAGAAAACTCCATAAAACTTCGTTGCAAGTCACAATATACTCTACTTAAAAGGTCGAAAATCTGCCAAGTACTAAGCCAGATTTCAAACAACAATTATAATTTGCTGGTTTTAAAGCTCAATTTATGCTTCTCTGAAATTAATTAACAGGTCAAGCACATACAGACATATTAACAGTAAAGGTTTCGAAAGCACTTATTAGAAGATGCAAGTTCAATGAAGTTAATGTTGTCACACTTATTTAAAAACTGGATTTTACCTTCTCAAATGCAATTGTCAAGTTATCTCTTGCAGTAATAAAAGGGTTATCCACCGCCAGACTTCGAAAATAGCGATATATTGACAGCAGTTCATCATTCGAATATCCAGCCAGTATTGCAAGCTGAGAGATGCAGATAAAGACATTCAAGTTGAATGAGCATGAGATGACAACTAATTCAAAAAAAAAAACCGACAAGAAAGTAAACAGAAAACCACTGGTTCATAAATGCACCTGATGATGTGCGTTACCACTTGAAGGCCATAGAGACGAAGCTTGCAGATAATAACTTGATGCAGCCGCAAAATCCCTAACTTTAGAATCCCCTTCCCCATATAAACTTTTGTATCGAGCAAGATCTCCCAAATAAATCAAACAACGATGACAGGATATTAGCCCTTTTTTCACCTCAGAAGATTTGTTTCCATCTTTTGATGAGGGGAGATGATTATCTTGATCATCCAAAAAATGTCCCAATGGTAGACCATATTTTGCTCTTATCTTCAACATCAAATCATGATAAAATCCAGTAGCCTCAGAGAGGAAGGTCTTAAACTGAGAACGGATCTTTGCAAGTCTATCAGGACCGGCACGAACTGGCCCTTTCGCATTTTGGGATGTAGACGATCCAGCAGAAGCTATAGATGCATTATACAGTGATCTTAGCTCTTCAATTCTCCTGTAATGTAACTGCCATAAAGCATATTCCACGTCATGTTTTTCCGAAAAATCATGGTCTTCAAGTACAATAGCTTCATAATTTTCACGCATATTCTGCCATGTGTTGGGATCTGAAGGGATTCTAGCCTGCGCCGCTTTCCTCCTTTTGTGCTCCAACTCAGCATTCTACCAAAAAGATGACATCATACATGAGATCACACAGCATTAAGCTTTTAACCACAAAAGTCAAAATGTGATAAACAAACAACTTAGATAATGTTCCCGCAAAAGGAAAGTATTTTCTATGATTTCCATACACAATACAAGAGAAAAAAATGGGTTATTTAGGAAAATACCTTGTTGAATAGGCGCTGAACACGCTCTCTAGAGGAACTCTCTTTGTCTTTATCCATCAGCTTGGTCATTTTCCATTGAAAGAAGGGTCAGAAAAAGGTCCACAACATGCAGCCTCAGTAGAAACACAACATTTATACCAGAAGAAACTGCCTGTTATGATGCGATACATTAATTTGAAAGGAGAGATAAAGACTCAACTGATTCTCTGATCAGTGATACAAAAAACACTTCCAATTATCCACACAGCATGCATGCACCAGATATTATGTTGAAAAAAGAATGATGACAAATCTCTCACAAATTCAACGATGAATAACAATCCAATTTCTGCCTCAACCATCGTATAGTTGTACATGCATTCTTTTACCAATTGGAAAAATAAAAAATCTTCAAATAATAAATACCCCACAGCATTAATGGCCAATATCCTTTACTTAACTGAGCTTAATTTGTTATCCGTAATAAAACTGCATAAACGACAAACGACAAACGAATATCAATATTTGTCCATGTGGCATCTGTACACAACACCTATCTTGATTGCAAGTCTATCCATTATTGACTTCAAATAAGGACTTTGCATGCACAAAAACAACCAAATTCATCAAAAACCATTTTGTTTTACAAACCCCATCAGCCACTTACAACCAAAAGAAACAATACACTCTAATCAATTTTAATATACAAAACCCATGTGTGAAAACCTAAATTTTTTATCATACCCAACTATAGACAACAATTAGATCAAAGAAATAAACAAGTGAGATATATAAAACCACAAATATCAATGTACATAAACCTACCAGTTCAAACCCTAAAATCAATCCCATTCACCAACATATGGAAAAGCGCTAAACAGGTACAAATCAAACTACAGAATAAGGGGCCAAAAGAGAAAACGAACACGAATATTAATCCACGAATTAATTAGCTCAAAACCCTAAAACAATCAACTTCATGAATTCAACCAATCATCCAAATTTGGGGGGAGGGGGGGTGAACCCTAATCATCCGACAAGAAACGGAAAAAAATCAAGAAAAGGGCCGCGAAACAACAAAAAAGAACTTACCCTAATAAAAGAACAGCTTCAGATCTGCAAAGATCCCACCACGACTGCACTTGATGACCCAAATTCAACGGTGCGTTCACATACAGACGCCGACAAAAAAAGGTGAACTAGGGTTTCTAGGGCTTCAAATTTTTTTGGGATTCTCCCAATGCTCTAAAAAACAACTAAGGGGTTCTCCTATGCAATTCTGAGCACGAAGAAAAAGAGACGAATTGGCGAAAAGAAAGAGGAAGAAGAGGGGATGACTTCTTGATTTTCTTTTCCTTTTTTTCTTTTTCTAATTTCGGTGGCGTGAAAATCATCGAACTGAAACGATTTTATAGTATTTCGTGGCGTGGTCTATGCGGCCCTCGCTCATGACTCGCCTCCTCTCGATGTCTTATCCCTATTTATTTTCACATTCTTTTTTCGACTAAAATTATTTAGGGTTTCTTTTTTTATTTTTATGCATACTATATTAGTTAATTTAAGATGAGCCTGCATTAAAAAAATTGGAATATAATAATTAAAAATAAAACGATATTAAATTTATGGGGATAGATATCAACTTCATCCGAAACAAACCAAATATATTTAAAATATTATTTATATATAATATCATTTTCAATTAATGTTCTCTGTGCTTTTTTCTTATTTTGTAATTTTTTCCGTTATTTTGTGGATCATCGGTTTTATCTCATTCAACCTTTCAACATAAACTCCTAGTCAACCTTATATCTCCCATCTCCAATTCGTTTCCAGAGGAAATCGAACCCGGATCACTCACTCAAGTGAGGAGCCCGGTGGCCAGGTGAGCTAGCCCACCTAAGTTTTTCTCACACTTACTATTTATCATTTTTATCTAATACACAAATAAATTTTACTTCACTTTCATAATAATTTAATTTTGTTATCAGATATTAATTTAATTTTAAATATTATTTACATGAGCCATATTTTAAAATATATTTATTTTATTAAAAATATAACTTTTAATGACAAAAAGTTCAAAAGTATACTTTGTATCTAAATATTCTTCTCACTGTGGGTATGTATGTTGTACTTATATTCTCTTATCTCTCCATCATATAATATGTATTATATCTGTTTTATATATATATATATTTGTGCCAAAAAACAAGGAAAAATTTATATTAGAAGGAAGAAAGCATAAATTAATACGATAAGTATCATTCGTGTCATAGTAAATTAACTAACAACACATTATATATATGAACTAACACAACATACATAAATGTGTATTATCACCTGAATTAAAATATATTATGGTACAGAAACTGATAGGTTTCAAATTATCAAATCGGTAAACAAGAATTTGAGAACTTCAAGTGGGTTTTTTTTTTTTAACAAAATTTTTTAAAGCCTTTTTGTTAACAAATTAAAAGTGGGTATTTTATGTAATTCTCAGAAATAAAATATATGGGTGTAAAAGTTCACAGTCTTAAGGTTGTAAATTACAAGATGTCAAATTGGGCTTCTCGATTGAGGGCACCTTAACTTTGGCAAAAGGTTTTTGCACCAGCCTCTCTGAGAAATACATTATTTTTTAAAAAAATGCCATTTTCTAATTTTACTATCTTAAAAAAAATCGAAAAAAGGAAACTTTCTTTTAAAAAAAAATGGAATAAAAAATAGTATATTCATTCAAATAAGATAGGATGATTTACATATAGGTTCAAAAAAGTCACTATATTCACAAATAGGTTCAAAATATATGCACAGAAGCACATTTTTTTCTGCACAGAAGCATATTTTTTTCTGCACAACACCTATTTATAAAATATAGTAATTTTTTTGAACCTATATGTAAGTCACCCAATAAGATATTCCCAAATTGACTATTGGCAATAAGTTGGGCCCTTAACTTTTTGGGCCGGCTAAATCTGCTCAATATGAATAAGCCCAATTTTATTTTTAAATGGGTCGGTTCGGTCAACAGGGCCAACCGTCGTCAGAACAAAAACAAAAGTTCATAAATTACGTTTAGGCTTTGTTTCTTTTAGTAACAATAATTTTTTCTATCATCAAGTATATAACACATCATTTAATCTCGTTAGAGACTGAAATCGAAAAATCACTTGAAATTACAATTCAAAATCGCACCACAGACGGAACTGCAATCTTCACGAGATGAAACACCACCCTACCAGGCTACCAAAAGGGATATCACCACAAGAGAAAATAAAATTTTAACCAGAGATATCATAATCTTAGTTAGTGAAACTCTAACCGCTTGAGTTATTCATTCTTTTTAACATCTCGAACGTATGACATCCAACCTTACAACAATTAAGTAATTCAAGTCAATAGTATTCTTTTTATGTTTAGTAACGAGGTTAACGATCACCTAGAATCTAACTCCAACATTTTCTACTCAAGGATTTTCTTTATTTTCGGATAAAATAAAAAATTTGAGAATCAACCCAAAACAGAAAGAAATATTTATAGCAGTGACATGAGACTCGATAGTGAAATTTTAGGATCTTCCAATATAAAATATATTTGAACACCATAAACTTACACAATAAATATGGCAATAAGGAAGATGTTAGTTAGCTCACCTGAAGATTGAATTTTTCACTTTAATGAGAGACCATGTTAGATTTTCTTTGAGAACGAACCAAGTGACATATAAGGTGGCTTGGAAAATAAATTGGTGAACTAACTTCTAACTACTAACAACTAACTTTGACCGATAAAAAAAATATCATCGTTGTGGGTGCTCTGGTAAATTAAGTTGAATGTTTGTGATATGTGACAAGATATCACTCATTCACTATTATCATTCCTTAATTTTCAAATATTTCATAAAATGAGTATATGAATTGCTCTTATAATTTTTTTTATTTTTTTTGAGAGGTTGACTTGATTATTGCGGTGGGTAATCAAAACACGCTATCACTAATTCACTATTAGCATTCCATAATTTCAATGACTTCGTTTTTTTTTTTTTCTTTCCTTTTTTTGTATATTCATCGCTGAATTAAGTGATCAAATGTACGTTGATAAGTTATTGATTCTAGCTATCATGTTATGTAAGTTTAAATCCTAGCTAGAGGTATCATATAATTAACTTTTAAGTCACGGTAATATATAAGGGTAGATCTACTGTGAATTTGAGTTCACATGAACTCGTATCACTATTATGTGTGATCATTATCACTATTATTTATATATACTCTCATTGTTATAAAAATATACTTAATTTTTTAACAGTCATAGTGTATATATACATAACAGTTATAGTGAATATACATAACAATGATAGTATATACACATGACTGTGATAATTGATAAACCCGAGTTTACTGTGAACTCGGGTTCATACAAGTTTTTGTCAATATATAATGGATATACAAGTAGAATAATTCAAGTGATTTGAATTTAACTGTTTGTAATTTAGAGGTTATAGATTTAAGTTAATTATTATTTGTTCGACAAAATATAATAATAATAATAATATAATGTATATGTATGAAGGCACAATTCTACACTTAAAACACATGTTGTAAGTGAGAGGATTGTCCAGACTTATAAGTCCACCAAGACCACACTTTCTACCTCGCGTAAGAGGTTCATCAGGCTCGACACATGGTTCCACAAGTGGATCCACACATCGAAAGGTGACTCTGATACCATGTATGAAGGCTAACTCTACACTTAAAACTCAGGTTGTAAGTGAGAGGATTGTCCAGGCTTATAAGCTCACCCAAGACCACACTCACTACCGATGTGAGATAACTTAATAGTATATATAATAGTGCATGTTTGCAATCTCTAGTAGAATTGAAAATGTGATATTAAGTAATTTTAGTAGCAAAATGAAAAATAAGGAGTGTTTTAAACTTAAGTGGTTTTGAAAAATGATTAAGAAAAATGTGTTTGCAAAAGAAGTGCTTCTAAAAAGAATATTGAGTATTATTTTATTGGGGAATGTGTAGAAGTGCTTAAGTAGAAGTTAAAAGCTAAAAATTGTTGCTTGACCAAAAGTAATAATAAGCACTTAAAATAGTTGTTGAAAATATGTTTTAAGTATTTCTTTTTAAAAAATAAGCACTTTTACTTTTTATGTTGGGTTTGCAAACAAGAATATAGTTTATATACATGTGTTTCTCTACTCGATATGCCAAAATAAATTAGATTAATGATCATACACTAATTTTCGAATGCATGCAACTTTTTACCACAAATTCGTGTAATAAATGTTACCACCCTTTTGTTGGCGTATCATCCAAATAAAATCAAAAAATGAGCCCATGAAAATACAACTAAAATATAAGAAAATAAATTGTTTGATTCCATCTTATAATTAGAGTATAATTCATAAATTAACAATCAACCCTTGCAAAATTATTTATACTTTATCTCATTATGAGACGATTAACACAAGACCTATCTAAAATAATTTAAAATTTAATTCTTTTTTAGGGCACTTTTACATATGACTGCCCAGACAAACCGCAAATATATATACTAAAAAATGGATCGAATGGAATAATTAAATAATATTATGAAGATGGAATAAAGAACTTGGTTTAATCGTTACATACAATGCACCTGCCAAAGTAAAAAATTAAATATAATTTCCGCCCATCATCATTTTAACAATATTATTATATTATTACTACTCCCTCCGTCCCAGAGGTGAAAAACACCTTTGGGATGACACAACTTTTAAGAAAAGTAGAGTGTCGTGTAAAGTTATATTATTAAAATAATGAGATTAGTTGGATTGTGAGGATAAAGTTAAAGTAATAATTTCCATTTATAGGGTGTGAAAACAATTGTGGGACGGACGAAAAAGGAAAGTGTGAAAACAATTATGAGACTGAGGGAGTATTATTTTAAATAAAACTCAAATTTGAATTTAAATACCAATTCGCATTCAAAAACATGACCACAAAGTTTTTATTTAATTCTTTATACAAATAATACTCATTTTCAAAGTCATATACTCATCCAATTAATTAAACAAAAGTTAGTCTACTAGTATATGTACGTACCGTAACGTACGTACTCTTACTATTCTTCTTCAGACGGATCTTAATAAGCAACGCCGGTGAGACGGGGCGGCGTGAAGGCCAAGAAAACGAGCACGGCCATGATGGCGACGGGGACGAGGAGGAGCATCAGCGGCGGAGGTGGAAGCGGTGGCAGAAGGAGAGGAAGAAACAAGAGTGTTGCGGTTATTAGGGCCATCAGAATTACCCCACTCGTAATTATCATGATCATGTCATGTAAAGCTTTTGTTTAATCATGCATGTAGATCATCATCTTCATCCATCATCGATTATATTTGTGCACTGCAGCTGGATGATGCATATATAATCATGTGTGTATGTATGTATGTGTGAGGGGTGGGAGGTTGTATTGTGTGAAGGAAAATATGAAATGGAGGTGAGTTATCATGGGATGGAAAATAGGAAGGGCAAAGGGCAATTTGGGGTTTTCAAGTTGAATGGATGGCTAATGTGTTGCAAAAATCATCGTATAGATTGCAAAAGATTAATTATTTTGACTTTAAAAAAAAATCAGGTATTATAAGATCACATATTATAAGTAGAGTAAATTTATTGGCTTAGTCCTGTGTGCACCAGTTACACCCTGCAACTCAAGTTCATTTCTGAAAAATTAAACAAAATACTACTGAAAAGTTACACATATTATTACTGGAAAATGTATCTTTAATGGTTTAATTTTTTAGTAATAATTTGTGTAATTTTTCAGTAGTATTTTGTTTAATTTTTCAGAAATAAACTTGAGTTGCACGGTGTAACTGGTGCACAAGAGACTTACTCAATTTATTATGCATCAGATTTATTATTGAAAAATTATTTTCATTTATATTGGAAAGTCAATTTAATATAAAAAAAAATCAGCATATTTTTTATAAAATATTTTTATTAATTACGAAAAATCCAAAATCACATCTTAACTCTAATAATAATATTAAATATTTTACCAAATCACCAATAATATCAACTAAAAAAAATGTGTATTTATTTCAAAATAATTGTGTACCTTATAATTAAATATTTTATTATTTAATAAACAAAAATAATATATTAATTACACTTTATGAAAATTACTTATACATATATAATAATATAATACTAAATAGATCGTCCTATTGGGCATAAAAGATTTTCTGAAAGGTCTCGGGTTTAACTTATTTGTTAAATAGGACGAGTTGAGATAAACTTTTAGTAGGTCAGGCTATAAATTCCTGTCACTAGTCTGATTTATTCTCATCCCTAGTCAGATAGAATTAATAGATATTTTACTTAATCTAATTATGATATGATTAATCTTTGTCATGCATATATATGTGTGTATATATATATCATGATGTGAAGTAATGATCATATAATATTACAAGTGTTGAATATATCCTTGTCAACTTCCAAACATTGTAGGAAAATAAATATCAACATTGATTTTGGTACCATGAATCTACCCCAAAAATGAAGCATATGCTGACGTGTCTCTTTGACATAATCAACACTTTCCAGTCTAGTCTTGGGTAGTGATTTATGAAGCACCTTTCTCACAGAGGGTAATTCTGTCAATTGACATGCAAATATTCAACGCATTTTTTATTTTTTTTTTGGTAAGTAAAATTTTCATTAATGAAAGAATGGGGTATAACAATACCCTGTACATAATTCAAAGTTAACAAATCCTAACACTCAAGTATTTTTTTCGGGTTCTCTAGCCATTCACCAAACGTAAAATTACAAAAGGATGAGAATTTCGTTGAGCATCAACTCCAAAATTTACCTTTAATTTCGTCCATAATTTTCTTCACTCCAAAGTCTTTTCGCTCAAAAACCAATTTATTCATTTCTTTCCAAATAGACCAAACAAATCTTGATATTATCTGTGTGTATATGAAAGTGAGTATCAATCTATATTTTCACATTAAAATCTAAAATATGTATAAATACTTCAGAGAAAAGTATTAGTTCTAACTCTTGATTAAGTAATAACACAATTCACATAATGAATATGACTTGAATGATAATGTGCTTATTTTTGTATAAAATAATAAATATGAATTGAAAGTAAATAGTATTTGCTTATTAATATATAAAATACTATTTTTACTATTTATGAAAGATAAAATTTATTATGAAACAATGCGAAAATGAAGGTGAGAATATTAGTCCAAAATGGAAGGGTATACAAAAATGGGTTTCTTATACTTATGCAATTTATGGTAAAACTAATTTATTGATTCATTCGGTCATTTATTTAGACTGAGTTTATTTTGAAATTTACACTTTTGGAATTAGAACTTTCCGACCCTTATTTCATTCGAGTTAGAGATTTAAAATATTATTTTCACATATTACACTCCATTTACACTTAAACTACCTATAAATCGTAATATCATAATTTTTCTCACACTAATTCATTTTCTTTTCTAATTTACTATTTCACAATATATTAAAATAATATAACTTCAATTATTATTCAATATTAGTTCGACATAACTGCAAAATTCTACTCTATTAAAATTTTAAAACAAATACATACTTTACTATTTCTCAAATAATTTACATTCAATAATTTTAGAATTATGATTCACTACCATTTAAATCTCAAAACTAACGTTACCCCAAAATAACAATCCTAAATGAATGTAATATTTGATGACAAAAACTTGTATGAACACGAGTTCACCGTGAACTCGATTTATCAATTATCATTACATATATATATTATCACTGTTATATATATATATATATATTCACTATCACGATTAAAATATCAAGTATATTTTATAACAGTGATACGATTTCATAAACTCGAGTTTACAAGAGATCTACTCATACTTGGTTATTTTAATCTATGCTAATATCCCTCTATGTTGGTACATTTTACTCAACCCACTTTAATAAAAAGGTGGGAAATTAATAAAGAATTTTAACTACTTTTACTTTTAAGAGGTGCATGAAACTATCCTGATTAATTCCACTTAATAATTTTCTAACCACCAAACCAAAAGTACACAAAGACGTAGCCGAGTAGGCACATAGTAAGAAGATGGTTCATGGGAGTCATGGGACCCACTAACAAAAACATTAATCAAATTATACTATATTTCATTAAAATTTCTTTTTTTTCAAATAATATGAGATATTACATTCACTTTCTATTAGAAACAAACGTACCATCACGTGTATTTTTAAATACAAACATAATTTTGAAAACTAATTTCCATGCAATATTATTGGCGTCTAAGTAAAATTATATCCGATAAATTATTAATATGAATTTACATTTTAAATTATTATTAATATTCAATTTCAATAATCTCAAATGTAGAATTTAATCAATATCACTTAAACTCGAAATTAATATATGTAAGAGAGTGGTAAGAGAGAGGGAGTAAAAGAAAAAAAAAATACTCCCTCCGTCCACGATAAATGGTCCACGTTGTCTTAAATGGTCGTTCACAATAAATGGTCTACTTACCAAAAATAGAAAACTTACAATCATTATTTTCATTTTTTATACACATATACTCACTTTTACATATCACATCAAGTATTTTTTTAATAATTAATTTTTTTTATACTAATACACTCACTTTTATACATTAACATCAACTCTTCTTAATAACCGTGAATTGCCAAGGTAGTCCAATTTTTGTGGACGGAAGGAGTATATAACACACTGAATGTGGACTCTCTATTTCCTAGCCACCATTAATCTCTTTTCTCCAAATTTTAGTGGCTATTATTAGTACAAGTTACCACTCCATTCAGAAGTCGTTTTCTTTAACCTATTCTTTTTCTAATTGTGCATTAAAAGATTGTACCTACAGCCACCTCTACTCCAACATAGCTTGCTTGCTTAACTATTCCACGACATTGAATTTTACAATAATAATTGCACAATTAAAATCTTAATTTGCTATAAAATACCAATTATTTTTAAATTGGGTTAATTAAGAATGTAAGTTAGTTACCTAAAAGTATAATTTTTATATCATATATTCTGCATTTTTTGAAAAAACTCAGATAATTTTGTTCATCGCTAAGTTTTTTTTTTTTTAGGGAAAAAATGTTAAGAGAAGAATAAAATACTTAAAGAACTATAACTCATGCATACTCTTGAGTTTTATATGTTGTGTTCATGAATCTCTTCATAAAGGGAGATATGATCATAATTATCTACATTAATTGTACTTTATATACTTCAAGTAGGGGGTCCGGTTAATAATTACAAATTTGACTAAAAAAATTGCAACAATTTGATTTTAATTTTTTTGTCAATCTATGAATTCTTTCTGTCTAGAACGTTGATAAATTTTAATTCCCAACTTCACGTTTGTATAGTGATGGAGATAGGTGAAGTGTATTTAGTTAACTAATTTAGTTATTTATATTTTATAGAATTTAAGATTTTTATTTTATTTTTATTGGATCGGGCTTTTAGGGTTTTAATTTCTGAAATCCTAGTTAGTGCATGTTTGCATTCTCTAAGTAGAATTAAAAAAGTGATATTAAGTAATTTAGTAGCAAAATGAAAAATAATGAGAAATGATTAAGAAAAATGTATTTGCAAAAAAAGTGCTTATAAAAAGGGAGTATTATTTTATTGGGGAATGTGTAGAAGTGCTTAAGTAGAAGTTAAAAACTAAAAATTGTTGCTTGACCAAAAGTAATAATAAGCACTTAAAAATAATTATTGAAAACATGTTTTAAGTGTTTTTATTTAAAAAATAAGCACTTTTACTTTTTATGTTGAGTTTGCAAGCATGCACTTAGTTTATTATACATAGAAGTTATGGGAGTTGATTTTGATATTAAAAAGAATTGAGTTTAATTTCATTTTCCGTGTTTTGACTTTTGATTGTTATTATTTCTAATATTCTATGAATTAATAGAATTAACGCAATAATGCGAAAATCATATCATCCTGTCTTCAGAGTTTTAATCAATAAATTTTACGATGATATCGCATTCTCGCTGCACCATAAAGTTTATAAATTGCTATCTCTCGTCAGTCATAAAAAAAAAGGTTGTTCATTATAACAATTATTTTATTTATGGCAAACAAGATTAGCATCATCCAACACCCCAAACAATTAAAGTATTCTATACATATTAAATCATAAATCTAATTAAATGAATAAAGCTAATGAAAATGAAAAAAGTGAATTTGAGTACACTATGTATATGCATCCACGTCTGTGTAAAATGGTAAGTAAGCTTCAATATTACTCACTCTCTCAAAAGTCAAAACACGTTCACTCATAGATATTTTTTTTTAAACTTTTGATTAAAATGTCTTTGTACTCTTTTTTTTCTCTTCATCACCTATATATTTTTTGTAAATTAATATAGAGTAATAAAAAAAGACTAAAAATATGCAAAAAAATTTATATGAAAATCAGTTTTAAATTTTTTATTTATTTTGGATATTTATTTTCGAACAGAAGTAAAGTTTTTTGAAAAAAAAATTGAATATAAAAATATATTCATATAAAAAAATCAAACAATTTTTGGCAAAAAGTTTTAAAATTAAATAAAAAATTATTTTCATAAATCCCCTATCATCTATTTCTGAATCCCGCATATTCTACGTGGCTTCATACAACACTTTCTACGCATCTTTCTAATTTTCTCATAAAATTATATTTTTTAAAATAAAATATAAATAACCGTCGTCGGTTATCCATTCTCTTTTTAATTCACTAACTTCTCCATCTATTTTATCCCTCTATATTTTTTAAAATACTAACCACTATCCATAGATCTCGGTAAATTCCACACATTACACATTTAAATTAAAAAAATTAAATTTTAAATTAATTTAAAATGAATTTCAAATTAACATATATTTTTTTCTAATTCCGCAGATATATGTGCTAGTGTACAATATTTCGTAACTAGATTCGGAAAATGAAAAAGAAAACCTAAAATTTGGGTGACCGGCAGCCGTTGTAGGAGATATGATTGAAAAGAAAAAAAGTCATACGAGTAAAGGAGAATGGGTTGTTAACTAACGTTATGTTTGTAGTTAAAAGTAGAAGAAAGAGATAAGTTTTAGAGAGAGAGAATATAGATTTCTAAAGAAGGTTAAATAATACTCCCTCCGTTCTAAATCAATTTGCACACTTTCCATTTTGGATTGTCCCAAACCAATTTGCACACTACTTAAAAGGGAAACATCAATTTGCGTGCACACTCACAAAATTTTCCACACACTTACCAATACACCACTACTTTATTTAAAAAAAACATTTTCCTTAAATCGTGTGTCATCACAGGGGTGCAAATACCCCTGGGACGGAGGGAGTAATAATTAGTGAAGTGTATATTCATTATATTGTGTATGTACTTATATATGTACGTACTATAAATAAATCGCGTGTATACTCACTATATTATGTATGTACTCATATATGTACGTACTATAAATAAATCGCAAATTTTAGTGTGCGTTAGAGTTGTTGATAGAATTTATTAACAGCGTTTGTTTATGTGGCTAATATAACATGTAATTCTACCAAACAATAATCCAAGAATTTGTGTTCTTGGATGTAAAATATGAGGAGGGAGTAGAGAGTTTAGAGAGAGAAATATTGCAAGAGTAGTAGTATTGATTTTCAGAATTGTGTCAATTGTGTGAATAGTACAAGAGAGGTCTTATTTATAGGTGTGCGAGTGTGAGACGGCACCTTACGAGCCTATGTGGCTTCCGGTGTTGACGAGGGTTCCTTACCCTCGTCTTGGTCTCTCACATTGCTCCCTTTATCATGCCTCATCCTACTACTATGCCTTAGACTAGATGTGCCTCATTAAAAACCTCGCCGTAAACCACCCTTGTGGATAAACCGGACGGAGGGAAAAAGAGCACACCATCGGGGTTCTATTCGACTAATAGGCGAGCTCGTCAGCGAGCTCGGAGATGAGCCTAGGTGGTTTGGGCGAGCTCCAGGGCGAGCTCTGGTGCCTTGTGTGGCCCACGGACGTTATGCGATGATGGAGCTCGGCGAGACCTTCCCAGGGGTAAAAGGCGAGCTCTGGGCGAGCTCCGCATCTTCAAGGATCCGGGTGGGTCCTGGCGACCTGCTAAGCCTTGCGTAATTGCCCCATGTCGATAGTGTTAGTTCGCCATATCAACAAGAGTCAAGGATGAAAATATCGGTATCGACGGAAATATCGGTACCCTGAATTTATGGATATATCGGTGGAAATATCGATATCGAATATCGATATCGGTAAAAAATAGAAAATTCACGGAATTTTCATTAAAATGATGGAAATTTAACATGAAATTTTAGACAATATTATTACTAGTTTTAATACATTAATTGAACTTAAAATCTCAATAAAATGAGAATCTTACAACAAACATATCAAGAAAACATACGTAAGACATATAAAACGATACAACAATTGTTCATAATTATTGAATATTACACAACTAATACCAAAATGATGTCCTATGAGCCTCAAATGTAAAAGAAAAAAGACCATCTTGGTCTAAGCAATAATGATACCAAGTCATCAAATTAGAGAAAAAAAAATTCCGGAAATTTCCCGAAATTTTCCGAAATTTTGACCGATAAATTACTGAAATTTCCACGATATTTCTCGATAATCTGCACATTTTGAATTACCCTGGACCGATATCGAAATTTCGCCAAAATTTCCCGAAATTTTACCGAAATTTGATCAAAATTTTGGAAAAATAATCGTTCAAGTGAATTTCCATATCGGTACCCTCAAATTTCCGAAATTTTGGCTAAATTTTGCAATTTTAATCCTTGGTTAGAGTGCATACTGTTGATGGGCGAGCCACTCGAGGTAATTCGAAGAATCAAGAGGTCGCCTCTGTAGTGCTAGAGCTCGCCCAGGGCTCACCCCATACCATCATGGAGGTCTCGCCAGAGTTCATCATCACGCAACACTCACAGACCACGCAAGGCAGTAGAGCTCGTCCCAGAGATCGCTCGACTCGTCTAAGAGCTCGCCCATGAGCTCGCCCTTAGTCTATAGGATCCCGGTGGTGCGCTCTTTTTCCCTCCGTCCGGTTTATCCACAAGGGTGGTTTACGGCGAGGTTTTTAATGAGGCCCATCTAGTCTAAGGCATTGTGGTAGGACGAGGCATGAGATAGGAAGCGGTGTGGGGAGATTAAGGCGAGGGTAAGGAACCCTCGTCAACACCGGAGGCCATCTAGGCACGTAAGGTGCCGTCTCACACTCTCGCACCTATAAATAAGACCTCTCTTGTACTATTCACACAATTCTCACAATTCTGGAAATCAATACTATTACTCTTGCAATCTCTTTCTCTAAACTCTCCACTCCCCCTCCTCATATTTTACATCCAAGAACACAAATTCTTGGATTATTGTTTGATAGGATTAACATGATATAAAGCCACATAAACAAACATCGGTTAACAAATTCTATCAACAATTTGGCGCTAGAAGGAGGGTTTTGATGTTTCGAACCTGAAAATTAAGAAATCTCCAAGAACAAAAATTAGGGTTTGTTGAAGATTTGAAGGTGTTCTTGACAAAACTCAAGAACATTTGAAGATACACACACAACTTCATCCCCTGAACGAAGGACCCAGATCTCCGGACAGAAACCCAAATTATCGGATTTCGCAAAATCTGCACGGAACAAGTTTTCAAACGCACGCGTGCACACGAATAAACCGAATTTTGGATAATTCGTCAACACGCGAGGCTAGACGAAAATTCGCACAACTCCCCCTAAGTTGGACGACCATCACACCGGCGACCTCCACCATTCCGGCAACCTCCCCCCACCTCGGCGACCTGCAATAAGTTACCCCCGCCGAAACCTAAAAATGGCCAACACTCGGGCCGCCAAGGGACAGACCTCTGCAGCTGCGGGAAGGTCTAGAGGGGGCAATCAAAATCAGGCCGAGGTGGAGACATCACAACCGCCTCCCCAGAAGAGCACCGCAGCTCCGCGACCTCAGCGAACTGCGGCAACCCAGGAAGACTTAGCCCCCGCTCTGAGGGACCTGGTCAGCAATCCTGACGAGCTCCAACGCACCATCGCGACCCTACAAAGGTTGCAGCAGCGACAGCAGGACGAGCTCGCCCTAGTACCTAGGCGAGCTCCAGCCGCCGAAACCAGGGAGCAGACCAGGCCCACTCAGGGTACCCAAACCAGGGGAGATTACAGCGTACTCCCCACTGAGCAGGAGGCGAGCTCGACCCAAGCTCGCCAGCGCAGGGAGAGGATCGGTAAAGCCAAAATGGGGGAGGAGGGTCCCGCTCCTTACACTGGAAGGGAGCCGGCCTACACCGGGGCGTCTGGCACCCACCAATCTCAAAGGAGGGAAGTCCTCCAAGGCTGCCTGGGCCCGAGGTACGAAGAGAATGAGCGTGCAGTAGCCCCAGTTGCATCCCAGGGGGACTCTGACCAGCAGCCGCGCAGGTCAGCCCACGAAAGGCTAAGGAGACCCGCCACTGACCGGCTAGGCCCCCACGGCGGACGCCAATTCCAGCCCGCCACTGAGAGGTCACCCCAGAGTGAGGCACCTCGGGGACGTGCGTCCGCGAGACGCACGACCTTTGAGCACCCTCCGTCGGAGGTGACCCGGGATGACGAGTTGGCCTCACTGAAAAAGGCAGTTGAAATGCTACAAGCACAGGTAGCAGTCAAGTCTGGCGGACCTGACGCTACGACTCTCCCCACCTCTCCATTGGCACCTGCCATCCTCCGCGCACCGGTCCAAAAGAAAATTCAATTCCCCGTGATGTCCGCATACGAAGGAGAATCGGACCCAAAAGTCCACCTGGCCAAGTACGCGGATTTCATGATTTCGGTCGGCGCCACCGACCCCACCCAGTGCCGGAACTTCCCGCTGACCCTAGGGGACAGAGCTCACCGCTGGTTCTCTTCACTCGCCCCAGGGTCAATCTGCTCATTCGGCCAACTCTCTCGGGAGTTCTTGGCCCACTTCTCTGGGTTCGGGTCCTACCTTACCCAGAAGCACCGACTCGCCAACATTCATCAAGGTGAGCACGAGACCGACCAGCAGTACCTGGAAAGGTTCGACAAGATTCTGCTGGAAGGCGAGCCGGTAAGCGACGACACCAAGGTCGTCGCAGCGATGGGCGGACTCAGGAGGGGCACCGACCTCTGGAAGGAAATGCACCTCGCATGTCCCAACACTTATAGCGAATTCCGCCATAAGGCGGGGGTGTATGTGGCTATGCAGGAGGCACTACTGAAAGAAGTTGGTGCCCACGAGGAAAAGAAGCCCTATGGGAAGAAGTCTGGGGGCACCTACAAAGCCCCCCGGAACTTAAAGGCCTTCGGCGAGGGAGACGAGCTCAAAGAAAAGCTCAACCAGGTCCTCGTTGTCTCCGTCGACCATGTCTTCACTGCCGTCCAAGGCAAGGCCATGCTGGAGGAGCCAAGGCGGATCCGCCAGGACCGCACGAAGCTCAACCCCAACAAATTCTGTGCCTACCATCAGGCCATCGGCCACTTCACCAGCGAGTGCCGAGATCTCCTCAAGCAACTTTGGAAATTTTACGAGGAGGGGAAATTGGCCGAGTTCGTGAAGAAGGCCCCAGCTAAGAGACCAAGGTTCGAGAGGAGGGCTACCTCCGATGACGAAGAGGAGGAGGCGGACCAACCTGGTCCCCAACACAGACGGAGGGCACCTCCCCAACCTCAGCAAAATATGGAGCCGACTCGGGAACTCTTGGTTCTTGAGGAAGAGATCAGAGCTGCAGGAGGCCTCCGGGACGGGGGATTCTCCATATCCAAGAGAAAGAGGAAGACCGAGATCCGGGCCATAAATCAAGTCCAGGAAGGCTGCTCCGGCCCCAGGTCCGCCTCACAGCTCGCTGACGAGCTAACATTTTCTTCTGCGGACCTGGAGGGGGTACTGATGCCCCACAACGACTCGTTGGTGATAACCGCCGACATCATGAACGTCCGAGTTCACAGGCTGCTTGTGGACACCGGCGCATTCACCAACATTCTCTTCAAATCCACCTTGGATGCCTTGGGTGATTTTGAGTCGTACCTGGAACCTAGCAATGCTAGAATAGTGGGGTTCGGAGAGGCTGTAACCGTCCCCCTAGGTAGTGTTAGGTTGAGCGTCCAACTTATATCGGCTGAGGACCCCGCAAGGAGACTGACTAGGCTCATAGATTTCCTAGTTGTCGACCAGCAGTCCTCCTACAACGGGTTCCTTGGCCGCCCTTTTATTAATGAATTCAAAGCGGCGTGTGCGACCTACTACTACTGCTTAAAATTTCCAACTCCGAAGGGTCCCGGAACTATAAAAGGTGACCAGAAAAAGGCCCGAGAGTGTTTACTCCAAATCAAAGATGGCCGGGTCAAGAAGTCCGTTATGCAAGTCCACATCCTCGAAGAGGACGTACAAATCAACCAAGGCATTGGACCTGCGCAGGACACACAACCGATACCAATGGAGGACGTGGAAGAAACCCAACTGTTGAGACCTGCGCAGGGGTCGGTAGCTGCGCAGGGACAGCAGCCTACTCCCATGGAGGTAGCTGATGAGGCCCCAGGTGGAGGACCTGCGGGAGGTCAAGAACCAATGCCCATGGACGTCGACCCAATCCCTCGAGTCACCGTGCCATCCCAAGCTGACAGACCACCGGAAGTGTTCACAGCCGATGAGCTCACCCAAGCTGAAAGCCAACCCAATGACCTCGAACCACGCATAGGCCACGAGCCTATGCAGATGTCACAAGGGGAGTGGGACGAGCTCATCAACGAGCCGAGGTGGAAATGTCAGAAGAGAAAAGTAACCCCCATGGAGGAGTTGACAGCACTCCCGGTGGACCCAGAAAGGAACTTAGAACTTTTCATCGGTTCTGAGTTACCTGAACCGTACCGGTCGAGGATGGAGCTGTTCTTGATGTCCAACCTGGACGTATTTGCCTGGTCCCATGAAGACATGACGGGGATCCCGTTGGAACATGCTTGCCACAGACTTAACATAGATCCGACGAAGAGACCCGTACGCCAAAAGCGAAGAAAATATGGACCAGACAAGTACACAGCTCTAACAGTTGAGGTGGAAAAGTTGTTAGACAACAAGCTCATCAAGGAGGCTTTGTGTCCGCAGTGGGTCGCGAACCCCGTCCTGGAGAAGAAACACAACGGGACGTGGCGACTCTGCATTGACTTCACGGACCTGAACAAAGCATGCCCGAAAGACAACTTCCCACTACCTCACATTGACCAGCTGGTGGACAGCACTGCAGGCCATGAGATGATGACATTCATGGATGCTTTTGCAGGCTATCATCAGATAGCTCTACACCCGGAAGACCAGGAACACACGGCGTTCTACACCAACAAGAACATGTACTGCTGGGAAAGGATGCCGGTCGGACTCATCAACGCCGGAGCTACGTACCAGAGATTGGTGAACAAAATGTTCGACCAATACATCGGCGAATCCATGGAGGTGTACGTGGACGACATAGTTGTCAAGAGTTTGAGAAAGGAGGACCACCTGGACCACCTGAAATAGACCTTCGACATACTGCGCCACTACAACATGAAGTTGAACCCCAAAAAGACCAGCTTCGGCGTACACTCTGGGAAGTTCCTGGGGCACCTAGTTAGCCAGCGGGGAACCGAGGTCAACCCGACACAGGTCCAATGCATAATTGAGATGGGGATCCCCGACTCCATCCAAAAAGTTCAAAGACTAACTGGGTGCATGACGGCCCTTAACAGATTCATCTCCAGGTCCGGCGATAGAAATCGTCCATTTTTCGAGGCAATTAAAGCAAACACACGGAGGTACAAAGAGGCGGCCAAAGCCAATGAGCTCCATCTCAAAAACCACTTCGTCTGGACAAATGAATGCCAATGAGCCTTCGAAGATATCAAAACATACCTGGCGGACACACAGATCCTGTCGAAGCCAATACCTGGAGAGAAGCTGTATCTGTACCTAGCCGCATCGGAGGTGGCCATCAGCTCCGTCCTAGTCCGAGAAGAGGCGAGAATACACCTCCCAGTGTACTACGTGAGCCAAGTCTTACATGAAGCTGAGCTGCGGTACACCCCAACAGAGAAGCTGGCTTATGCACTGGTGATGAGTGTTAGAAAATTGAGGCCTTACTTCTTCGACCATCCGGTGGAGGTGCTGACAACGTTCCCACTGCGCCAAATACTACAACGTCCAGACACTGCCGGACGCCTGCTGAAATGGTCACTGGAGATCAGCCAATACGGTCTAACCTACGCACCCCGAACAGCGATCAAGGGACAAGCACTGGCCGACTTCATCATCGAGCTAACTTTCCCACAAGATCCGACGAGGGGACGTATAGCTCCGTGGCATCTCTACGTGGACGGATCATCAACTAGCATGGCAGCAGGCGCCGGCGTGGTCCTGATCAGCCCCGATAGATAAGTCTTTACCTCCGCAATTCGGTTCGACTTTCGAGCAACCAACAATGAGGCGGAATATGAAGCGTTAATAGCAGGACTTAGGCTATCATTAGCTGTGGGGGCAACCAATCTTCAAGTTTTCAGAGATTCCCAGCTAATAATATCCCAAGTCCGGGGGGAATTTGAAGCAAAAGACCAGCAGATGATGACCTACCAGAAGATAGCCGCGCATCTGATCTCGATGTTTACACAAGTTTACATCAACCAGATACCGCGGCTAGAAAATACACAAGCAGACGCCCTAGCCCGGCTAGCTACCAGCAACGGCGAAGCCGAGTTCACGGAGGTTGTAATCACCACACTGAAAAACCCCTCGACGTTCGACTACAAAGTAAATCAAACCTCGAGTGGGGGGCAGGAGGATAGTGAAGATAGTGAAGATTGGTGCACCCCAATCCGAAAATACTTAACTGACGGAGCAACCCCCGTAGACACCTGGGAAGCTAGCCGGTTAGTAAAGTAAGCTGCCAGATATACGCTGCTGGATGGCCAACTCTATAAACGTGGATTCTCTCTACCCCTACTCAAATGCCTAACTAAGAAACAGGGGTCCGAAGTGTTAGAAGAAATTCACGAAGGGATTTGTGGGAGTCACGCTGGGGGGCAAGCATTGGCATATAAAACGATCAGACAGGGCTACTACTGGCCCACTCTTCGTAAAGATGCCATCAGCTTCGCTCGAAGGTGCCGAAAGTGCCAACTTTTCGCACCTAACATCCACTCCCCAGCCAACCAGCTTAAGTCGGTTTTCAGCCCATGACCTTTTGCGAAATGGGGTATCGACTTGATCGGCCCATTTCCACCTGGTAGAGGCGGTGTAAAGTTCGTTGTTGTAGCGGTGGACTACTACACTAAGTGGGCTGAAGCCGAAGCTCTCACAACCATAACCCAGGAAAGGATGATCGGCTTCATTTGGAAAAACCTGATCTGCAGATTTGGACTCCCGCAGTCGGTCATCACTGATAATGGAAGGCAGTTCGACGGACAGAAGTTGAGGGACTTCTGCAGTTCATGGAACATCAAGAAGCACTACTCAACTCCATATCACCCCCAGTCGAACGGCCAAGTCGAGGCGGTAAACAAGATCTTGAAACACATATTAAAGCTCCGCCTCGAGGAAAAGAAAGGAAGCTGGGCAGACGAACTCCCGGAAGTCCTATGGTCTTACAGAACTTCCTATAGGTCAGTACCGGGGAGACCCCGTTTGCCCTAGCCTTCGGGACTGAAGCCGTGGTCCCGGTAGAGATCCAGAACAAGACTTGGAAGGTGGTGGGGTATGATGAAGAAAAGAATGATGAAGCCTTGGCAATAGAAAAAGATCTGATCGAAGAAACCAGAGCTTCATCAGAAATGAAAAACGCCACCTACAAGCGTAGAGCGGAAAAATATTACAACTCTCAGGTCCGAGACCGAAAGTTCAAGGTCGACGACCTGGTGTTGAAAAAGAAATTGATGGCCCCACCAGGTGTATTTGGTTCAAATTGGGAAGGACCATTCCGGGTCACTGCAGCCTGGCCGAACGGTACCTATGATCTAGAAGACGCAGAAGGCAAAGCTTCGTCATACACCTGGAGTTCGGCACATCTAAAAAAGTTCTACCAATAGACTAGGACCATGTAATAGACTAGTCGAAGGTTGACATCAAAAATGTAGAGCAATCGATGTAAATTACGTAGCTATAAAAATTTAGAAAAATTCCCGAGTGTTTAGACCTGTGCAGCTCTTCAACCAGACGAGTTGCACTAGGTCGCCCACTACACCAAGCCCAGCTCACCTATGTGCTAAAAAAAAAAAAAAAAAAAAAAAAAACGCGCGGTGCGCAAGGACCGAGGTCCCAAACGTTATAATTGAATAGCTCGAAGGCAAAGGTCAAAGTGCCAAGGTCGCGAAGGTACCCTTCTTAAAGGGCTGCTAAGCACCAACTGCCACAAGTTAGAAAAATTCGCGAAAAAGACAAACGTCTAAGGCAAGGTTCATGAGACCCAATTGCCCAACGTGAATTAATCAAAGTGCAGTCCGCTGCCCTAAGTGGCCTAAGACGAACGATTCGCAGCCCTAAGTGGCATAAGATGAAGAATACACACTCTAAAAACAGAGGTATAATTCGTAGTCGTAAGTGACGTAAAATGAACGATTCGCTTCTCAAAGTAGAATAAGACGAACAATTATATACCGGGAAAATAAACAAGAACGAGCTATTTTAAGAAATTATAACGTAAAAGTGCAAAAACATAAATGAAAAAAGTTGGACAAAAAATGCTCGACTTATATTCAAAAGGATACTTAAGAGATTTTCAAGCCAAAAATATGCTTGAAAAAATCCTAAGTATGAGTAGTGGTGCTGGCCACAAAGGCCGACCAGCTAGCCGTCTTTGAACTACAAAAATGGAGCTCCTTCTGGGCGAGCTCCACAACCCGGCGACCTATTGATACTAGGGAAATAAAAGCTAATCTGAGAAAGCAATAGTAAAGCCCTATGGTTTGGGGTCGGCGACCTCTGGAGTAGGGGCGACCTGGCGAATTGGCATGGCAAGCTCGACATCAGGAGTAATATTCTCGGAGAATCCGCTTGTGCCGAGCTCGCTGATGTTTACCATCGCATCCCCGCAGACCTCCATGATCTGCTCCATGGTCGGCTGGACCTCACCTCCAGTTTCCCCCTCGGCACTTTCAGTCTCTTGGGTGTGGTCGGCAGTCAAGACCTGCTTCGTCTGGATGATGTTGAATTTCAGACGAGCAGCATCGAGATTGATCCCATAGCCCGCGAGGTCTCCAATATTTAGTTCCGTGCCAGGGGGAATCGAGGACTTTTCCAAGCAATCCTCGAATTCACCGACGAGGGCTTCCCACTCGCTGTCGTTATTAATCCGCGCCCATTGGAAGGAGCGGATAACCTCAGCAAAGCAGAGCACGAAGCCCTTGTCAGTAGCGACCATCTCAGCGAGCTCAAGTGCCTCAGGCTTGATTGCGGTTTCAGATTGGCTCTTGAGCTCGGCAACCTCCAAAGCTTTAGCGGCGACCTCTTCTCTCAGCCTCCGGCACTCCTCGGAATTTTCCCGGCTCTGATCCCGGAGGATCCCCACCTCAACCCGGGTCAGGTCGAGCTCCTTGTCCCGAGCAGTAAGTGCTCGACGAGCTTCTTCGAGCTCGGCCCTTTCTTTGTGGAGGTCGGCTTGTAGTTTTTCAGCCCTCCTTATGGCGAGCCGCTCTGCCTCTAACGAGGCCTTCGCTTTGGCCTCCATCTTGGCGAGCTCCTCGAGAGCTTTCTTCCGCTCATCGCCCACCTTTGTCAGCGCCCTTTTCGTGTCGCTGCGAGCTCTGTCGGCAGCAGTAATATCATCGGCAATGAGCTGGGCCGCCGCCATCGCCGCACTGGCGTAATGTATCGCCAACTTCGCCTTGTCGGCGGGCTTCTGCTTCTCGATCATGCCGAGCTCTGAAGCGGAAAGGTACTTGGGAGCCTCAGTAAAGACTCGGCGAGCTGCCCCCTCGGGAAGATCTCTCGACGAGCTCAGGGCTTTGGATCGCTCGGCGGTATGGAGAGAGCTGGGTCGTTGCGGGAACTCGGCAGGAGTATACCTGCACACACTTGTTTTAGTTAGCAAGAATTATAGAAACCGCTAAGGCTCCCAACTTCAAAAGAGGTCGCCCACTTACCCGAACCTGTCGGGGTTGAGCCCGAGCAGGGTGTCATCCCGAATAGGGACCCCATAGGGAGGCGGCGAGGGCGCACTCTGAGGAGTTGGGGGCGCCGGAGAAGATTGGACTGCTAGAGCTCGCCCTGACCCCGCGGGGGTTGATCCAGAGCCACCCTCAGCCCTAACCCGTTTGGCAGGGCGGGTCTCTTCCTCGCTCACCCGCGAGCCATCCCCTCGGTGGAGAGCTCGCCTCGTCGGATGGGGGGGTTGGGTACCCCGTTCAGGGTCCGAGCCTCGGCCTGCCCCTTTCTTGGTGGCGGCGACCTTCTCTTTTGGTTGGGGAGGCGCCGAGGTCTTTTGCGAGCCCGAGCCCCCGGCCTTATCAGGGGCCTTGGAGAGCTCAAACTTTTTGGTGGCGTCCAGGACCGCCCCCGAAGGGATACCTTCCCTCCCTGGACGAGGTTTGCCCATCCTCAGCTGCCGAGCTAGGAAATGATAAGCTTCGGGAACTTCAATAGGCGGGAGCTCGGCAACTCCACCTACACCTGCATCAGGTAATCAAGTAAGTTCGGCGACCTCGAACACACGAGATAGCGACCTGAGGAAACTTGGGAAAAATTCGAAACCTTGAGCGGCGAGGTGATGTGGCGAAGTAATGAGACCGGCGAGCCTGCGGCAGTGGTGCTGGCACAGGTGTACAATCTCACGATCTTTCTTCTCTCGCAGACAACACACCGTCCGCACGAACTCAAAACCAGTCGAAACTTCAGGTTTCCCACGGCTCGACTTATGACGCTTCAAACCTGCAAAAAGATAGATTAGATCAGTAATCTAATCCGACGCACACACACTAAGGTACGTCACCTACAGCTCGCCTCCCCGTAGGACTCGGGGGTAAGAATGCGCCCTCCGCGACCATCAGAAGCTCGCCAATCCCCCCCGATGAAGAAGAACTGCTCCTTCCAATCTCGGATTTTATTAGGGAGGTCGCCTAAAAATTTGCCCCCCGGTCGAGCTTGGAAAGAATAATAACCCTTCCCCTCCCTCACTTGTCTGATCACGTTGAATAGCTCGCTAATCTCTGCCGTGCTTAGCCGGTTTTCATAACCCTCGAGCCCAAAGACAGTCAGGGCAGCCAACAAATTACTCCATGCGTTCGGAGTGAGTTGGGTAATGGCGAGGCCCGTGTCCGCCAAAAACTGCCCAATTATGGGGTGGAGGGGAAGGGTGAGCCCTGCCTTTAGGGTATGATAGTTCATGGCAGTGAGCCCGGCAGGGGGGAGGTCGGCCCGCTCTTTTTCCTCGGCAGGATACATAAAAACGTCCAGCGGGATGCGGAACCGCCTCCAAATGTCCGGAAGGGCGAACTCACTCATGATACTCTCCACCCCGTTGGCCTTCAAATCAGACCTACCAGCGGCTTTTCGAATCGGAGCTCGCCGAGGTAGGGGAAAGCTCGCCCCATGGGTCCTCACATACTCGCTCCAGTCGAACTCGTGCACGACCTCGGCGGAGATTTGATGTTCGGGGAGCTTGGGGAAGGGAAAGTCGATAAAACGGAGGTACTCGTAAGTAACCTCCGTCCCTGTATCCCCGTCGATCTCTTCATCGACTTCACGGGCCAGCTCGGCAACGATATCATCGGCCACCACCTCGGTGACCTCCTCCCGGGCATCGGTCTCAGCGACCTCTTCTTCGACCGGGGCCGCAGCCCCTCCAGAAACTCACTCAGAGTAGTCCCAGAGCTCGCGAAGGGAGGAATACCCTGCTGGAACTTGTAGCTTGCTCGCTGGAGTCAGAACGTACTGACCCCAGGAGCTCGCCACTGTTCGGGAACGTCCCAGAGCTCGTCCCGGGGCTCGAAGAGAGGATCACGGGTGCCTCTCGGGGGTTCGGAAGGTCATCGGTCCTTTGTCCTTTACCCAAATCTCGACGCGGGGGGGAACGACTCGAAGAGTTCTCAGATATAATTTAGACGTTCGAAAATAAAGAGCAAGGAAAGAGAGGAAGAATCCGAGTCTCTACCTTGGTAGACGCGTCTAAAGCAGAGGATTGACCAGAAATGCGCTCTGAGAAATGAAGGAAGCAAAATGAGGAAATCCTTCGTTTTCGCCTATTTATAGACGCTGGGCACAAGCTCGAAATTCCCGACAGATCAGGGACCTCTTTGCAAAGAATTTGAAAAGTTATTATTACAGGCGCGGGAAACGACGCTGAGGGAAATGCGTGTGACGTCTCGAATTCCACCCACGGGAAAGCTCGCCCGAGAGTCCTATACCAGCTCGCCAACACATGCCACGAACCATGATGAAGGCGAGCTGGGGGGTAATTGTTGATGGGCGAGCCACTCGAGGTAATTCGAAGAATCAAGAGGTCGCCTCTGTAGTGCTAGAGCTCGCCCAGGGCTCACCCCATACCATCATGGAGGTCTCGCCAGAGTTCATCATCACGCAACACTCACAGACCACGCAAGGCAGTAGAGCTCGCCCCATAGATCGCCCGACTCGTCTAAGAGCTAGCCCATGAGCTCGCCCTTAGTCTATAGGATCTCGGTGGTGCGCTCTTTTTCCCTCCGTCCGGTTTATCCACAAGGGTGGTTTACGGCGAGGTTTTTAATGAGGTCCATCTAGTCTAAGGCATTGTGGTAGGACGAGGCATGAGATAGGAAGCGGTGTGGGGAGATTAAGGCGAGGGTAAGGAACCCTCGTCAACACCGGAGGCCATCTAGGCTCGTAAGGTGCCGTCTCACACTCTCGCACCTATAAATAAGACCTCTCTTGTACTATTCACACAATTCTCACAATTCTGGAAATCAATACTATTACTCTTGCAATCTCTTTCTCTAAACTCTCCACTCCCCCTCCTCATATTTTACATCCAAGAACACAAATTCTTGGATTATTGTTTGATAGGATTAACATGATATAAAGCCACATAAACAAACATCGGTTAACAAATTCTATCAACACATACCATGTATTTGAATTTTTTTTTATTTTAAAATTTAAAAAATACACACTACATGTCTCATTATGCGTTTTTTATTATAATTGAGGTATTATGAATTATTTTTAGGGTATTATTAATTATTCTTGAGGTATTGAAAATTGTTCTTGGGGTATTTATTTAGAATGTTCTTGGGGTATTGTGAGTTATTCTTGAGGTATTTACTTAAAAAATTTCATGGGGGTATTGTGAGTTAGTATTGGGGTATTATAAATTATTTTTGGGGTATTGTGAATTGTTCTTAAGATATTTGTTTAGAGCTGTTCTTGGAGTATTTACTTAGAATTATTCTTGGGTTATTGTGAATTTTTTTTTTCTTCAATTAAATTTTCTAAATTAGTTGCTGATGTTAATAAACTCTTCTCTGATTTTTTTTTTCTTCAAATTAAGTTTTCTTGATGTGAATGCAATTTTTAAAAATAATAATTAATGCGATGGGCCTGCGCCAATAGTTAGTAGGCCCAGGTTATATGCACCAACATATATTAATAGTACACCTACAAAATAAATATGCATATTATAAAAATATTACATTCACAATAAATTACGTATTTGCCCTTATTTTAAAACCCTAATTTACACTCTTTTTTAATTTTTTTTCCTGCGCCCAGCCTCCTTTCTCTCTCTTTTCTTTTTTCTCCTCTCCCTCCTCTCACTCAACGTGCCCATACTCTCTTTCTCTCTCTTCTTTGCCCCTTCTCTCCTTTCTCTCCCTCCACCGCCATCATCCATATACTATTCTTTTTTCTAATTTCACTCCGCTTGCAAGTTTTGAATGGGCAGTAAACAGGTTTGTTTTTTTTTTTTTTTTTTTTCAAATTTTGAATCTAATTTTTGCAAAAAATGAGAAAGTTTATTTTTTTTTCTCTCGAAATTTTGATCTATTTTTGAAAATAATTTGTCAATTTTTTTTTATTTTCAAATTATGTCTATTTCGATAACGATTTTCATTTTTTAAAAATAATTATAAAAAAAAGCTATTTTTCAAAACTAGTTTATCAAAACAAAATCTCAATATTACAGTGAAGGGATGAAATTATCAGAAATATATGAATATGTGGATGGGTGGCATCAATAGTGGGTGTTGTGTAATGTGGGGGTACATATGTTTTTTTTATATATTATTAATTTTTTTTTTTTTTTTAAATCTCACTCCCTATTTTTCCTTAATTCGTTTCCAATGGGAATCGAATCTAGGCCACCCAAACCAGTGAGAAACCAGGTAGCCCGGAGAGAAAATTAAAATTATTTAAAGTGTGTATTATTAACAAACATGGGCGCATATAACCTGGGCCTAGTTAGAAATAGGTGGCCTGTATTCGAGCCCAATACTAACTAGGATTTGGGTCTTATAAAATCTAATTTTCGCCGTTTTCTTCCACTCTTTTCTTCTCTCTCTATATTCAGTGAGTGGCCGCCGGTCGTTGCCGTCGTCTCCCTCAACCAAGGTACGTTTTTCACAGCGAATCGACTATGGGACTTTTAATTTCTTTTCTCTCTTCTATGTTGGAAATTGTGTTTAAGTAGCTTTTAGTGTGATTACTATGGTTTTGGTTAATTGTACTTCTGCTGATGTTTATGAGTAGGTTGATGCTTTATAGAAAGCATTGATGTGAGTATTGGTCTGATTTGTTCCCATAGTTTCTAAACATTGCTAGTTTGATGAATGAAAGTTTTATTAAAATATTTTTGGCTGGCAAGAACCTAGGATGAGCTATTTTTGCCCATGATTTATTGTTGGGTCAAGTAATTTTTGTTTTCTGTAAAAGTAAGTTTATGAATTATGTTTGCTTGAAGCTTTTGTTCTTATATAAATGTGCTGATAAATTTTGTTTGGGTGTTTATAAACTGGGAGGAATTCCGCATTTATTTGGTGCTTTTCGTTCTTTATTAAAAAAATTGGAACGTTAAAGCAGATTTTTGATGTTTTTATTTTAAGGCTTGAATTTGAGCTTGATTTGTTTGTTTTAAGTCCTCAATAAAATTCACGTGGTCTATTCATTATCAGCAACTTTTCGTCAATTTGTAAAAAAATTGAAGCTTATTTAGGGCGTTGTTATGTTAATGTTGGAGTTTTATTGTTATTCATAGGGTAATTGTTGGCATTTTAGCTGATTTGGGGGAAATATGGGGCGCACATACAAAATGAAAGGGCAGAAAAGGAAGAAGAAAGAAGAGAAGTACGATAAGGAAGAAGAACCTGAGCAATTAGATGATAAAGTTATTGCACAGCCGCCGAAGAAGTCGAAAACGGAAGACCCAGAGTCAGATAAGGAGGAGAAATTGGAGCCAGTAGTTGACGATTTGCCCGGAATTCCGATTGTTACGGTGGATACGGGGAATAAAGGCGGGGTTATCTTTATTCTTGAAAGGGCGTCTTTGGAAATCGCAAAAGTTGGGAAGGTCTGGTTGAGGCTTAGAGATGGAAATTAGAACTGCTCTGTTATGTTAATGATACTGTTCTGATTTTTTTAAAAACAAATTATTTTTCAGACTTATCAGCTATTGAGTTCGGATGAGCATGCCAATTACTTAGTGAGAAATAAGCGGAACCCTGCAGATTATCGCCCTGACATTGCTTTTCAGGTTCGAGCCTTCTGTCAAAACTTGCTTGATATATATTTTTTGTTTTGTTGATATTATTATTTTCTTCCGAATGAGACCTGTAAATTCTGCCACTTAGGTATATGTGAAGTAATCCTTATGAAGGGGGATAGTGTTGGCACCTGATGATGTTGGTTTTAGTATGTTTTGTAAATTCTGTATTAGAATATAATCCTGCAGAGTCAAGAATTGTCGATCAAGTTTGGCTTGATTAGTCCGAATATTTCATGTTAAAGATATGATATTCAATTGTTTTTAAAGTTTCTAGTGTCGTTGCAGAACTTATTCCAAATGGTGAACATTTAAAACATTAACTCTTTTGTGTTGTGAGTGCCGCTTCTAAGTGAAACAGTTAAATTCTGAAGTAAGTTATTGTTGATAATTAGGCAAGTGTATTGTAACGGTCTTTGATTTCTTAAGTTTCATTGTGCTGATTGCTGATGAATTTCTAGAACCAAACAATGTTCCTCCTTTCTGATGGGTATAAGAGTTCTCAGATTGATGTGTATGTCTTTTGTCCTAACAAACATGTGCTCAACCTCTTGACACTTTTAGGCAATCCAAACAATTTTAGACAGCCGGGTGAACAAAAGTGGGAGATTGAAAGCGTTATATGTGAAGACAGAACAGGGTCTTCTCTTGGAGATCAAACCTCATGCTCGTATGCCGAGGACATACAAGAGGTTCTCTGGTCTCATTGGTGAGTTTTGCTTGATTAAAATACTACCGCTGTATATTTCCCTTTAAATACTTATTTTCAAATATCTAATCATATATATCAATGCCTTTTAGTACAATTGCTACAAAAGCTGCACATTACTGCATCTGGTAAAGGAGAAAAACTTTTGCGTGTCATCAAGAACCCTGTTACCCAATATTTACCCGTCAACAGTCGCAAAATAGGTGAGCCATATGGTCTATATTGATTATTGTATCGAGTTTTTGATTTATTGCCATATTTAGTTAATTAGTGCTCTTACCGGGCATCAGGTTTCTCACACAGTTCAGAAAAATTGGTTGATGCATACAACTACGTTGGTACTGTCAACAATGAAATGGATCTAGTTTTTGTGGTATGTCCAAGTGCTTCTCAATACCTCTCCCCTCAACCCCCACCCTTCGTTTTCTTTAAGAAAAAATTATTATACATTTAGCTTAACTTGCCAATGTGTCTGTATGATCTATTGATAGGTTGGGGCAATGGCTCATGGAAAAATCAATGATGAGTATGTGGAAGATTATATTTCAAGTAAGCTATTTATTGTTCGTTCTTTAGCATCCATTGATACTTTAGTTCAGTTCAACATCTGTTTCTGATTCGGTGCTTATATGCCAGTGTTCGCTTAACTGTGCATCACTTGTTTCAGTCTATTTTTACTGATAACACGATGTCATCTTTGCAGTTTCTGAATATCCCCTGAGTGCTGCATACTGCATTTCGATTATTACAAATGCTTTGGAACGAAAATGGAAGATCTTGTAATTCATAACCCATAATAGGTGTATACTTTTATGTCAAAACAGTGGGTTTTTCAGAATTTTAAAGTTCTCGCACAGCATGACGTCTCTGTTAGCTGTTCAATTTATTGAAATATGGTTATCATAGGAGATGTAGGTTTTCTTTACTTCTATAGTTGTATTGTGCACTAAAATGCAGTTAAATTTTGGGTAGTTCAGAACTGACATTGGCTGTAAACTCAGACCGTCGTTTTTCAGCCCGCCGGGCTCGTATGTTTCGAGTTGTGTTCCGACTCTTTGTTGCAACTTAATCAGTATATATCACACGCTTATCAGTGATTTTATCTTATGAACAGGTGGTGTGTACAAACATTAGATTGAAGGGTAACATGAATGTTAGCCAAAGTCCTTGATTAATAATGGTCTCTTGTTTATCAAATTATAATGTATTTTCATAAATTTACATGAAAGTGCATGGGAATGCGATAATTATATGCAAACTAATTAAAGATTTGAGCAAAGTGTGCAAATTATCTCAAAATAGATGAATTAATTGGGCGTTTATTTCAAGTTGTGAATGAAATTTTATTTTTTCTTCTTACTCTTATATGTATTGAATGATTGAATGAGTATATATTTTTATGGTCATTATATTGTTAGTGTTATACTCTAATTTTAAAAAAATTAGTTAAAAAAAAATTGGTTGTGAATTGAGGAGGATGATGTCCATTCGACTAGAAGAAAGTAATTAAATGGGATACTTATTACTTTACTTTGGAGAAAAATAACATTGTGTTATCTTTTTTTCCTCACTATTAACTATAATTATTGTATATTTCTAATTATTATCATTGCATTTTTTTTTTATATCAAGCGTCACCTTAAATTTACGAGGCAATCATTTCTAATTGGATCAAAGCAGATTGAGTTGAAGTTTGTGTTAGATTGATTTGTTTAGACTTTAGATATTCGTGCATGTGTATTAATGTTGATTGAAAATCAATATTTACGAGGAATAAATAGAGGTAAATGCCACTTTTGGATCCTAACAACTATTTAATGCGGATGGTTGGTTGCTTAAATATTTGAAGGATCTCAGGGATATCATGAACAATAAATGAAAGCAATAAAAATATCAAGAATTGTCCGGTTTATCTGTGTATAGCTTGTAATTGAAGATTTTTCAGATCTTTTCGTACGCGCCTTCGAGACAATATTTATAGTTACAAGAATATGTTTTGTGTTGTCCTAATATCCTATTTGAATTTATGCATTTAATGGAAGGATTCTGGGAGTAAAAGACATAGACCAAATTCTTAGTACAGGAAGGAGCCAATAAGGAAAGGATAACTAAGCATTTGTACTTGACCTTTTACAGGTAAGACAAATATTTTATAGAGTGGCTCTACTCAGCTGACTCTAGAAAGTTTACAATATTACAGATTACTATAATAGTTTTGATTCTTATTTACTGACTAGACCCTGAATTTCGTTGGCCGAGGTATGAGATCTTTGTATAATTGATTCTGGGAGCTCATCAATGTCTGGCAAGCTGGATCATGCTGGACCTTGCCGGATGTTCTCCAAGGCCATGCGAGGTTGATGAGATGCTGACGAGATGCGATCAAGGTCTTCCTGGCTTGACCTCGATCTCATCTAGATTTGTTTCTTGGATAAATTCTCTTTGAGACTTTGGACCTTTGAGTCTCATCCAATAGTCTTGGACTTTTGATGTCCTAGGTTGATTGTGTGATATTTAGAATTTTTCTGCAGCTGAATGAAACTCGAGTTCATGAATAATTGTCCTACAATAATTCATAATTTTTTTTTTATTCAAACTCAATCTCTTCATAAACATCAAACAGAAAATATGGGATTTGGTGGAAGTGCCCTATTGGGGCTTGTTAAGGACAATGCTACTGCCCCAACATCTCTTCCTAAGGTCACCATGTGGGTATAAGTACACATATGTGTATAGTATATTATAATCATGACTCACCTACCCTTTAAAAAAGGATACACAAAAATTATTGTGTATATATATATACACACATTAAAGCCCAAAAAATTAGCATATTATATCAACTTATTTCCATATTTAGAAAATAATGCACTTTGTCCCTCTCCATGGTTTATGGGTTAGCTATTGCACGAGAATGCAATTTACCAAATGCATGTTCTTGATTAATGACAAAAAAATGGGTCAGAAAAAAGAAAAAGAAAAAAGTACTTAATTCTTGGGTGTCCTAAATAATATATGAAATTAAAATAGACAGAGACAAGAACAAGAAAACCTTTGGAGGGAACAAACAAGCTGGCAAGAAGATTTTGTGGCTGGCCCTATGATTGCCATTTTTGTGTATTTGTTGGAGTTAATCATGAAAGAAGGATCAACATATTTATAAAAAAACAATATCTGAACAGTCTAGGATGTTTGGCAAAATAAATATAGAAATAATCACAAATTGTTACAAAAATAATGCACTATTTTTAAATATGATCAAATTTTTTTGCATAATAGTGTAAACATAAGTTAAATAATAGAATTATTATTTTTTGCATACTGTATTTATTTAAAAATAGTGCATTATTTTTGTATCAATATGTGACTGACCCATAAACATATAATATTTATAAAGATGTAATTACAAAATTAAATTATAATTTTATCCTCTGTGGTTTGTTATTTTACATTTTTATGGCAGCATTTTTTAAAAAATGTTAACCAGTGCATATTATAATTTAATCTGTGTAAGACACAAAATTAAAATAATTAATAAAAATAAAAATTTTATGGGATTCATGATAATGAATGGGTCTTGTGTTGTCTATCGCTTTTTTATTTTTAGAAGAAATTTACACAAAAGAAATACAGAGGATTCAAATAACATTATTATTATAGGAGTAAAACAAAAGTGCAAGAGAGTAGAAAGCAAAATCCAGAAAAAAAGTGCATAGTATAAAATCAAGGATACAAAATTATTTTAGTTATTAAGCAAACAACAAAAATAATATACAAAAAACAACCGTCTAGTTTTGTTTGTCCTTTTTAGACAAGATTTTTTAGCCTAAATTTATTTACCATTTTACACTAATTTAAATAAATATTATATCTCAATCTATTTTTTTAACCGTATTAAACATTAAATGAATGTATAAACAATCATGTAGGTAAATAAAATGAAAAAGAAAATATTACATGATCATATATTTTTATGTTATTAATTAAGTGGTTTCTTTAATATGTGTAAAATATACTTAAATGACACATAAAGTGAGACGAAACTACTATATAAAGTGAGACGAAATGCAACTTGGTCTCGAAATTTTGGAAATTAGAATTAATTATTCCGATTTGGTCTGTACTTGAACTAAATTTAACCTTAAATTGTTTTATTTTAAACTTATGGTTGTTAAATTGTTAATCTAAACTATTACAGTTATCATTTTTCAATTTAAAAAATTATGATTCTTTTTTTGCCTTTGGATAATAAAAATACATTTTTCCTCTCCAAACACACAATTTGGTAATGGCATATAATATATATATTTTTCTCTGAAACTAAATTAATAGCATTAATTAGAGAGATATACATATGCACACATGTTTCTTTTTCTTTTTTTCTAAAATTAATTTTGGATAAGTAGTTTTATGTAAAGCCGACCTGACCCACAATACCCGGCAAGAATCATGACTCCTAAACTCCCATTTCTCCTAACATTACAATCCTTCGTTTTTAAGACCAAATCCTACATTGGAATTTGAGTTTATTAATTTACACATCCCATTACTATTATTACTTGGGATAATTCTATATAAATACACCACATTTTACTCAATTTTCAATTTAATCATGAATTTCACGATTATTGTAAAAAATCACAACCTTTTAAAAAGTTTCAATTCGATACATTTTTTTTTTCTGGCCAGCAACTGATGACGTGTCTTGCTGGAGCGCGTGAAATTTTGTCACGCTGGCGTACACGTGTGAAATACTTTTTTGGTTAATTTTATATAAATACACCACCTTTTACTCAACTTTCAATTTAATCATGAGTTCACGATTATTATAAAATATCCAAACCTTTTAAAGAGTTTCAATTCAATACATTTTTTTTTTCTGGCCAACAACTGATGACGTGCCACGCTGGAGCGCGTGAAATGTTGTCACGCTGGCGTACACGTGTGAAATTACCTTTTTATATTTTAAACATCAAAACATCATCACAATAAATTTAATATTTGCTACCTAAAACCTAGTTCATTATCAGAAAAAAAATTGTCCCTTATAAAATAAGATTTTTTTTTTTCTCTAAAAAATAAATTTAAACAAAGTCTTAATATAACAAATTTAATAAAGCCAAATTATTTTAATTTATAAAAAAGTAATTGAGTAATAAATGGCCCGTGCGTTATTCCAAAACATCACATATTTTTTTAAACCAAAAAGAAATTTTAATAACTTAATAAATATAAAAAAAGAAACATCGAAAAAAAATCGTCCATGATAATTAAAAACTCGATTCAGTAATAAAGGTTCGAAATATATCCAGTTGCATTTTGTAAAATTCTCTGAAAGGTCAAAGCCTAGAGAGTTGTACCTTCTATAAGCTTTCTCTAATCAAGTTGTACCACACAAATTAATTAGGGTTTTATTCGACCTAAGTAGATAGAATTTTACCAATTGAAGTATAAAAAAAGTGACGATACAATTGATGGGTTCAATCATATGCATGTACCTAGAAGAGTTTTATTTACATAAATAAACATCGGGATAATAATTTATGTGAGACCGTCTCACCATAAAACTGAGGTTTTTATAACTTTTAATATAATCATTTATTAAATTTAATTTTTAAAATAATATATCTTACATAATTTTTTTTAAGTGATTAAAGATATACTAACTATGTTCGAGGAATAGGTCTCTTATGAACTCGAGTTCACATAAACTCGTATCACTGTTATGTTAACTATCATTGTTATAAAAATATACTTGATTTATTAACAGTGATAGTATATATGCATAACCGTGATACATAATATACATAACATTGATAGTGTATACATAACAGTGATAATAAACTCAAGTTTACTGTGAACTCGAGTTCATACAAGTTTTTATCATGCTGGAGATGTAATAGAAAGATATTTTGGTCACCTATCTGTTTTTTAGTGTGGAAATGTCCATTTGTGTGCGTGTGGGTATACATTTGTATACTCTTAAAGCATGCTATAATTAATTAAATACTCCCTCCGTATTTCTATAAGTTGCTCGTTGCTTTTGGGCACACGAATTAAGGTAAAAGTGAAAAAGTATAAGTGATGTGATAAAAAAAGTGAAAAAGTATAAGTGATGTGATAGAAAAAGTGAAAAAGTATGAGTGATGTGATGGAGAAAAGTGAAAAAATAATGAAAATAGTGTAAAAAGTATTGAAAATAATAATAAAGAAGTGAATAGTAGTTTCCAAAAAAGGTAAAAAAGCAATGAGCAACTTATAGAAAGACGGACGAAAATGATAACATGAGCAACTTATAGAAAGACGGAGGGAGTACTAATTAATTTGGAGGATGAACTTTCCTCTTATATATAATATAATTAACTCGAAATTAAGTTGGTCGGAAGTACAAGATTTTTTTAAACAATATATTTCAAGTTGGTTTTAAAAAAGGCTTTCCCATTTTATTTATTAATCTTTTTTTTGTAGCAAATTACAAATAAAAATGATAATTAAATCAGTAATTAATACTCCCTCCGTCACAGAGGAACATGCAAGAGAGGGAGGGCTCACAAATTAAGAAAAAAAAACATCTTTTGCTTTCCACTTCATCATAAAGTGTAAAAAAGTATATATTGTAAAGATAATATATTTTCATTTTTGGGCTTGCAAGTTTTTTTGGGACGTCCCGAAAAGGAAAACTTGCAAGTTCCTCTGGGAGGAAGGGAGTATATAATAAAAGTAGATTTGATACACAAAGCATATCTCTTAAAGAAAGCCACGACGGCAGGTTCAATGCATCTCAATATTATAAACATAATTAACCATTTAATTAAAATAATAATCACTTCAACAACTCGTTTTTACACCATCAATTAGCTGTTTTAATTAAACTAATAGTGTTTAGGTTTATTGATTTATTATTAAATTCGAGATCCTTAATTATAGAACATAAGAATACGTGCATTCATGTGATGCCATGTATTTATACGGTATATTATTATTGTTTTTTTTTCTTAATTAAACTGATTACGACACATAATCGTATATACGATAAAATATTTCTGTTTAATTAGTTAAATATAATTACATGGTGTTTTATTACCATACTACTGCATTTCGTTATTACGTGCACTATAAAATAAATATAATATTCTAATTTATTATCGAAATTTTTTGTGTGAGATGATGTCATAACATGATATTTGATTAAAAAAAAGTGAAAAACATTATTATAAAATGTAACAATAATATTTTTAATAAAAATTAGTCATTTTTAACAAAAATATTATCATTTAAAAAAAAAATCAGCGATAGACTTTAGTAAAATGTGATATTATTTTAATAAAATTATACTTTTAATAAAAAATTTATCATTTTTTAAAAGTAATAATTTTTTAATTAATAAATGACATAATTTTATATTGGTCTCATATAATGAGATTGTCTATTTACTCTTAATTGAGTGTGTTTCACTCAAGATTTTGAGTTTTTTTTCTGAGTATTTTATTTTATTAATCTGATCGATTTTATTAATGAAGAATTATCGATCTTTTTAAGCATCAATGCTTAGGATTTAATTTTAATATTCCACTAAAACAAAATTCAATAAATTTATTCCCTTTCTTTTCTTCAATAACTATTTTAATCTCCAAAAGTCAAAAAAGAAAAAAGAAAAAAGAAAAAGAAGAAGTCACAATTTATATACAAATGAGTACTAATTTGTTAATTTGTTTCTCATTATCATTAATTAGTTGCTTATATATAGTATAAAAAAAAAAAAACATGACAGGCAAATCATGGCCATGGGAATGTCAGTAGTAAATATGGTAGGGACAAAACAATCATGAAAATGCGATAAGGAAACATATGAAAGGTTCCTAAGTGATGGACGTAAATCTAGTAGGGATCTACTTGCTTCTTTCTTGCACACTTTCTAATTCATTTCCTTTATATATTTTGTTCATAACAAAAATTTACGTGAGTTCGTCTTATAAAATGAAATTACATAAATTAAAATTTACTCTCTATTAATATGATAATAAATTATGCTCAATTCATATTTCATTTAATTTTTTTACATCATGAGACGATCTCATAAAAAACTAACTCTTCGTTTATATTATACGTGTAAGATCATTCACGATCGACTCACGAGCTACAGAAGATACGTTACATGGCTTGCATGGATAAGCCATGAGATATATAGATGTTTTATATATGCATCATGAAATATGAAATATAACATTCATTATTCATATATATATGCATGTGGAGTGGTGGATGTATCATGCACGGGTGAGAACATTTGTGGTCCAAATAAATTGACTTATAACGAAAAAGTTGTGTCTACATGTTTTTATTTGATAAAACATTGTAAATATTGTGGGAGAGATTTGCTTAATTAATTGGTTTAGCCAAACATAAAAAATACACAAGATGATCTTTATTTAATTCATCTCCCTGATCTTATTCAATTTTATTTTTACATGTTACTAATTTATACTCTCTCATTCTCGATTTTATATTTCTAAAATATTGATTACATCCCATTCCACTAAGAATTAAATACAAAAATATATTCATATAATTTTATTAACTTAAATTAGTTAACAATCTTTTATCAAAAAAAATATTTGATCATTTAAACCTATAAATTAACTCCATTAAAAAAATATAAAAAAGATTAAATGAAAAAGTAAAAATAAGAAGGGGGAGTAATATTTATATGTGTATCTAGTCTCATGAGATGTGTACATTGTTATAATTTGATTCACCCCCAAAAAGTTATGGCAATGATCATGAAGTTCTCATTATTCAACCAAGAATTTGAATTTGTGATGCTTGATTGTTGTTTTCACATTTAAAAAGGGGGAGGGGATAATAAAAATTAAATTCACCTTTTGAAAATATAATGGGACCCTCTAAACAAATATTATCACTGCTCCAGTTTTATTTCCTCGTGTCACTATTCACTCTATATATATTTCTAAATTATACTTTATTCTAGTAATCATTATATACAGAACTATATTCATATAGTTTCGTTCACTTAAATTAATTAATATTCTTCTATAAAAAACATTTTATCAATTTAAATATTACAAATCAATATCATTAAAAAAATTTAAAAATTAAATAAAAAAAGAAAACTAGAACGAAGGGAGTAAGTATAAACTTTTTATGGGTACTCAGTATCCATCCTAAAGATCGATTAATCCGAGAGATCCATAACTCACCGTCCACTAGTGAGAAGATCCATTTCAAGTCAGAGTAAATATCTTTATGAATTTCGAATATAAAACTTAGAAAAGAGCATACTCCTAATTCCGAAGCTTTCGCCACTAAATCAATCCATGGGGACTAAGTATATTTGATCAATGGTGTTTGTCTAATTGTTATAATTTTCATAGATAAGGCACTAGGAACAAGGTAAAGTTGAAAATAAAGATATTCATTAATCTTCAAACTCATTATTGTGCCAATAAATCCAATCGCTATTGCAATTGCAGATACGTCAAAAGCTAAATCATGTCACTTAATGCTGCATTAACCCTTTTGAAGAAAACACTAATCATTCTTTGGGAAATCCAATAAGTCAATTTACTTTTGCAATTCCAAAGTTTATCAACAGTATTTATTACTTTCTACAAAGTCTATGAGGATAATGACTGCCACAGTTAAATTATGAAAAAATTACTCCTCCTCTATAAAAATATATTTACTTCCGATTTGTGCTTGCATTTAAAAAAGTTAGTAAAATAATCCATAAATAATTAAAGTAAGAGTAATTATATGGAGTTCATATATAAATAGCATAATTATTATGTGAATATAAAGTTAATAGCATACATGTAATTAAACTGTGATGGGAGGTGTTAATAAAATAATTATTCTCACAAAAAAATGTATATATCTTTTATGGACAATTAAATAAAACATATTTTTGGAGGACGGAGAAAATAAAACTTTTGATGAACTTTCATTTGAGAATGTATCGATATTGTACGTAGGATATTAAAATTTACTCCCTCCGTCCCAAAAGACATTGCATACTTTCTATTTTGGTTTGTCCCACAAAAAGTTTGCATATCCAAAAGTGGAAACTATTTATTAAACTCCACTCTCACACAACACATATAATATTCATAAAAATGTACATTTTATACATTTTTCTTAAACCCCGTGCCCAAAAGACACCGCAATGTCTTCTGGGACGGAGGGAGTACAATTTACATGTATATATACTAATAAATTTATTCATATATTTATTTATATATCACTATTTTATTTAATTTTTTGGGATGGGAAATAATAAATAAGAAAAGACATAGTCTCTTTCCTAACAAAATGGAACATCAAATTTGCTTAATATCATGTCAAGAGGAACCAGGTGGGTTAACTCACCTGGCCACCGGGCTCCTCGCTTAAGTGAGTGACCTGGGTTCGATTCCCTTTGGGAATGAATTAGGAGGGGAGATATAAAGTTGGACTTGAAGAAATGAAGTGTAAGGAGACTTGGTGAACTAACTTCTAACTACTAACAAAGTTTGAAGTCGAATATTTATATAATTTTCTAATATTTCATCTCACTTCATTATATAGAAAAATCAGAAGACTCAACAAGACATATGCGGATTCACTATTAATGGGTTTAAACTTAGGACCCATGCGCCTAATGCCACGAAAGAAATTTACTTCACTTAAAAATTTAAATTTATAAAGAGATGTAAAATTAATTTATTTATATAATTTTCTGATAATGAATTATTTTAAAACGATGAGAAATAAAATTTTTTTTTTTCAGAAATAAGACTAATATTATTCTTGAAAATGAAAATAAGATGGGCATGAGATGGTTAATGTATGGACATGGATGGGAAACAAATCTGAAAAGGTAAATTGACACCAATGCTGATATCATCTGCATCTCAATGGGGGATTTTGGGGCCCCACTCTATCACTCATAAAACTAAATTTAATTCAATTTCATTTTTCACTCGACCATAAAACTCATCGCCATATTTTTTATGAATTTTACATTTGATCTAGTTATCTATTTATATAATATATATTTATAATTGAAAATGAATTGGCAATGATAAAATGTACTCCCTCCGTCCCTAACCAATTTGCACACTTTCTATTTTGGATTATCCCAAATTAATTTGCACACTAATTAAAAGGAAAACATCGATTTGCGTGCACACTCATAAAATTTTCCACATATTTATTCATATACCACTACTTTATTTAAAAAATATATTTTTCTTAAATCGTGTGTCACCCAGTGGTGCAAATACCTTTGGGACAGAGGGAGTACAAGAGAGGAATCCACCAACATGCCAATCCCAAAGGCCCTTTTGCTTTCAATCCCCAAAATGGCTGATTCATTTATTTTCTCAATATAGAAAAACCGACCACCCCACCCAAAAGGAATCAATTCAGATGCGTTTAAATAAAGAAAAGGAAAAAAAAAAGGAGAGAGAATTAAAATAAAGGTGGAGAAATTATAAGAAAACTTTTCCAATAAATTTCTATGGAAATTTACCCCTTTCAAAATACAAATAAAGTGAAAAAGTAAATTAAAGAAGAAAACAGAGCTGTGACTCTGAAAATGGGGTGAAAAAGAACAGAAGAAATAAAAGAACATACGACTGTGAGAAATATATGTCCAGTATACATATATTTACTCATATATCACTATTTTATATATAAAAATTTGCATACCATGAGACGATACATTTTTTAAGAAAAATGTATTTTATATATAAAATAGTGATATATGAGTAAATATATGTATAAGTTTATGACTGTGCTCGTAAATTAATGTTTCATTTTTTAGTAGTGTGCAAATTTATGTGTGATGTACAAATAAGAAAAATGTGCAAATTTCTATGGAATAGAAAAAATATTTAGTTTTTTAAATTGTACTCCCCGTCCCTCAAATTTATTTCCACTTTTCATTTTGGTCGGTCCGGAATAAATTTGTGACATAAAGAGAATACAATATTGAGGATAGATAAATGTATAAGGCCATGTTCAGAGACTTGTTTAGTGCTATTTCTTTATTCTCTGTTCAACTTTGTATTGCTTGCCTCGTAATTTAATTCCAAGCTGGAAAATAATTTCAGAAAATCTTTGGTGGATATCAAAACAGATCTTGCTTTGTGGGCTGTGGACTTTATGTTCTTCTTTCTTCACTTCATTTTTCTTTCCACTCCTCTCATACAATAAACCAGAGAGAGAAAGAGAGGAAGAGAGAGAGAGATACAAACACAAAAAGAACCAATATTTATCTCAATTTCTTCTGAACCCATATTCAGAAATTATATTTTGAGATAGAAAAAATGGGAATTGCACCTGCAGATGATGATAAGTTTCATGTTCTTGCTGTTGATGACAGCTTAATTGACAGAAAACTGATTGAGAGGCTGCTCAAGACATCTTCTTTCCAAGGTACTTCTCTTTCTATTTTAATTTTGAGTAATGGGCTCTGGTTTTCTTGAATTTATTTGTCTCAAAATTGGGAGATTTCTGGATTTTGTTCTGATTGTACATTTGTTTGCAACAGTCACTACAGTTGATTCTGGTAGTAAAGCCTTGGAGTTTCTTGGTTGGCATGAAGAAGATGAGAGAAGCAACTCTAATGAAACCTCTGTTTCTCCCATGATCCATCAGGTACTTTTTTTTGTAAAAATTCACAATTGGATTAGATGTCTGAAAATCCAATTATTGATGTCAGGAAGTGGAAGTAAATCTTGTGATAACAGATTATTGCATGCCTGGAATGACAGGCTATGATTTGCTCAAGAAAATGAAGGTATATTTTCCTTAGCCTTTTCTGGGTATGTCCCTTTTTCTGTGCAGACAATCTTTTTCCCATCAAATTTCCCTTTTGGGAAAACTGTACTCCTGTCAGAAAATTCATATTCCAACATTTTTTCAAGAATATGTACCCTCAAAAGTTCTCCCAAATTATTAGGAAACACAGGAATTATTGACTGCTTAAATTAAATATAAAATGTGGGCTTCATTTGATTGACAGGAATCTTCATCCCTGAGAGACATACCAGTTGTCATCATGTCGTCTGAGGATGTCCCTTCAAGAATCACCAGGTAAAAACCAAATAATTTGATGCAAAATATAATTTAATTATGGTGAAAAATGGGTTTTGAATTTTGATGGAAATTAAATAATTATTTTTATTAATTAAGATGCTTGGAAGAGGGAGCAGAGGAATTCTTTGTGAAGCCAGTGAGATCATCGGACGTAAAAAAGTTGCGACCGTACATGATGAAGACCAAAATAAAGAAAGATATTGAAAAGCCAGAAAATGAGGAAATAATTGAATCATTGCAACAAGAACAAAGTAATAACAACAAGAGGAAATCCATGGATGATGGGCTTTCACCAGACAGAACAAGGCCCAGATACAGTGATCTTACTGTCATGTCTAATTAATTATTTTTTATTTCTTTCAAATGTAGTAGTAGTACTTTTGAGTATTAAGGTTGATACAGTATGATGAAGAGATATGTACAGGGACGTGACAAATTGTGCAATTACACGATAATTATTTGGGCCCAATTTTGTGGTACTAATTTAGTGGAAGATTTGGACTATGTTGAATGTGTGACAGCTGATTTTTTTATCCAAAAAATATGTGAGGAAGAAATGATGAGGTTTCCACTATTTATCAAGATATATTCATGTAAACAATAATTATACTGATAATTAAGTTTCAAAGTAATTGAACTTAAGTATTAAATATTAATATCTTTTGAGATGCAAGTATTATGGTGCATCTTGGTGTTGTATAAGAGTACTAGGAATATTTTGGTGGTATATTTTTTTTATTTATGATTATTTTTTAATTTGTTCAAGTTAATGTAGCACGGTTTAGTGTGCCAATCAAAGATTAGTTTGTATTTTAAATGGTACTTAGGCATACTTGCAAATGGATAATCTATTTATATATTTTTTTATCTGTAAATATGTGTTTAAGCTTGAATGAGTTTTCTCTTAAAAAGGGGCATAATTGAACATGGGCTTCTTTAATATGGATAATCTATTTATATTTTCTTTTATATGTAAGGGGTTGTTTGGTTGGAGATTTTTGGAGGTGAGTAATGAAGATTTTTGGAGGTGAGTAATGGTAATTAAACTTATAGTGTGTGTTTGGAATGACTCTATTATGACTTTGATTCTCAAAAACTAAGGAATCAATCATAGTTCAGCTATACGAGAACTATGACTTTCATTCCATACCATTTTCATTTCTATACCTTTTCTATTCCTTAAAAATTATATCAAACGGCCCCTAAATATTAATTTTAGCTTAAATGAGTTTTCTTGAAAGGTACAATGATTGACATTTTCGGACAGAATTTGTTGTTGATATTAATTTTTTAGTAAGTCGAGACTGTCCTATGGCATGAGATCAATAAAAAATGTCAATTTTAAAAAATAATGTAGTCTTAACAAAAAGTGATACTACTTCCGGCATACAAAAATTTGCAAAGTTTTCTTTTTAGTTTGTCCCACAAAAGTTCACAACCTTCCAAAATAAAAATATTTCTTTAAATCTTAACCTCATAATCTTCATTATATACATTCTATTCATTACACTTAAAAAAAAAAAATGCCCCACAAATACCGTAAACTTTTAAGAGACGGAAATAATAATATATTTATTAAAAGTGACTAACACTTTTCTTGAATACAATGTTACATTAAACTATAAATCTGTCATCAACTTTTTTAAGAACTAATAATTTTTTTTGTTAGAAGTGACTATCAATTTTTTTAAAAATATTGTCACATTTTATTATAATACTATCATCATTTCTTTTGCAAATCACATGTCAAAAAAAAAATCTCCTTTTATTTTAAATTCTTATTATTGAATAGAGAATCGAGCTAGGCTAGTCTTTCAATTTCTGTGCTGATTTTATTTTAAATCCTTATTAATGAGTTGAAAAAATAGCTAAGCAAGTCATTCAATTTTTTTCTTGTTATAAGAATTTTAATAGTCAACTGGTTTAAAGTTTAGTTGATTAAATTTAGTGATCTCGATTAAATAAAACAAAAAAAGAAAAAAAAAGATATTTTTTTGTAAAGATTGAATCATTATTGCTCATCACATAACATATTTAGTAGGCCTTGGCTGGCCCATAACACTTGTTGGACCACTACCCAAGCTGATATGGCCCATAACACGTTTGTTTGGCCTATTTTAGGCATTTTAGACATTTCAAATGGCATCATTTAAGGCCTCACAAATTTGATCAAATTTATTACTCCTATTTAAACGGGTCGGGCATGACCCACTTAATATTTTTATCCAAAACAGTTACTTTTTGTTGTCACATAACGATTGAGTTTGATTCATAATTTTGTGGTTAATTATAAGAGTGTAGTTTATCCTTCGGGAAGGTCTCATATGCAACTGGTATACAGTGCACTCACTTAACAGTTAAAGTTATTTATACTGAAATATTACGGGTTGATATACTGAAAAGTTACGGGTTAATAGACTGAAAAGTTTACACTGTTATTAATTTTTTAGTATAAACTTTGCAGTATCTCGACCTGCAACTTTTCAGTGTAAATAACATTTACTTTTTTAATATAAACTGTTTCAATTGTTGAATGAGTGCATCGTGCACTTGGTACACATGAGACTTACTCTTGTCCTTCGTAAACATTTTCTTAAATCTAGAAAAGTTCCCAAATGTACAATTGTTCCACTAAAATCGAGGTGATTAAAATGACAAAAATACAAAAAAGAAAAAGAAAAAAGAGAATTTATCTTTATGTGACTTGCATGTTAAGTTAACCACAAAATATTTTCCTTTAATTTTAAATTCTTACTAAAAGCTAACCTAGTAGTTCAATTTTTGTGTTCATTTTATTTTAAATCCTTATTAATAAGTTGAAAATGGAGCTAAGCTAGTCATTCCATTTTCTCCTACACTTACTCATACGTGTTGAAATATTATTATTTTTTAAAAGTGATAATTTTTATTAATAAATGATATATTTATATTGATCTCGTGTAATGAAACAGTGTCACACAACTTAATTTTTATCAAGTTTATTATAAATTTTTGTGAACCAAATATCATAAACTAAACGAAATCTATAAAAAGAAATTGTTGAGATCTCATATTATTTGGGAAACCAACTTGCATCATAAAGTTGTACATTATTAACAAACAGTGGTACATTTATTGGAGAATTAGAATCGGAATGAATTCGGTTCGGGTCCACTAAAGGAAAAGAAAAGAAAAAGAAAATCTGCTCTGGCGTTTATCACTTTCCTTCATGAAGAATTTGTCTTGCGCCAATGCACTGTGCTGCTGTGTTAAATTGTGCTTTACGAATAAGAAGTTGTACCTTAACTTGGCAATAACGAATTCAATTTTAATTTCTTTTTTCTTTTAAATTCCATTTTTAAATCTACTAGTAAATTTTCCAATAATGGTAACGATACTTAATTAAAAAGGAAATTTTGTGTGACACCGGTATAAAATTAATATAAAATATATTATATATTAAATAAAAAATTATTACTTTTAACTAGTGATAAAATTTTAACAAAAATAATACTCCAATAGTTTTATTAAAAATAATTATATTTTCTTAAAAAATATTATTTCATTTTACTATAAATTTATCATCAAACTTTTAAAAAAGTGATTAGATTTTTGTAAAAATGAATATTAATTTTTTTATAATATTATCATATTTTATTATAATTTTATGAATATTTTTTAATTAAATAAATTTTTTTTTTTTTAAAATTAACCAATGAATCAATTGATGAGTCATAATAATTTCCAATTTATGTTAAAATATCTAGTTACAAACTTATTTCTAAATTTTTTATTATTCTATTATTTTCGAGGGATGTTTTACAGTAGTTGTTAAAACACAGTAAAACGCGGACAGATTGTAGAAGCCCCATCACTTTCTCGCTCATCATTTTCTCTCTCCGGAATCTCTCGACGTCGCTACCGAAGGAAAGCTTTGTGTGGAAAAATAAAATCAACAATTTCCAGGTGAATAAATTGGTGTTTACAGATTTATGATTTTTGGTTCTGTGTACTTTTAATTTTATGTGTATGCATCAGCTCTCGCGCGGAATTGCGTGAATGATGTACGCTGTATCGGTGATCATTTTTGTTTGCTATGATCCCTTTTCCATGCCTTGGTGTTTGATTAATTCTTTCTGGGTTTGTTTTTGGGGATATGAATTTGAAAGGTTGTTGTGATCCTGGTCAAGGGTTTTAATAATTATGTTGCTATTGCCTGTACTTCTTGGAATTTCTTGGCGGTGATTTTCCTTCTATCTTAGAGGATAAAATTGGCATAAATTATTCTGTGTTTGCCTTTTGGAATAATTGCTCTTGTGCATGTGTGGTTAAATTAAATTTTCTTGATGTTGAACTATTAAAATTGGAGTTTGAGGTTGAATATAAGGTGTGTGGAGAAATACTGTTTGTGGGAATTTAGTATACCAAAGCTTACTGCAACTCTCTCTGGGTTATGTTGCCCCGTCTCACTAACATATTTAATTGATTTTAATTTCAGAAATTAGGTTTAGCTATTGTGGAACTATAAATTGGTTGTTAACTTGCAAAAATGTCAAATGGAGAAGTTCGAAAAGTCTCAGTGCAGGATATACAGTTAGTAAGTTTTCTGGTCTATTGTATCTTATGTACTTGCATGTGTAGTCTGTTCTGAAATTGTATTAATTATGATCTTTTATTTGCAAGACATAACTCCCTTTAGTTGTGTATTGGGAGGGAGTCGCATGATATGATTATGATTTAACATTGAACACATCGAATTTCTCTTCATACCTTTGAATTACACATGGTGAAAAGATTACTGCTTCAGTATTGTCTGGCCTAGCCCCACTCCAAAATGAATGTATAAATGGGGAATCAAGAAATATGTTGGATAGAATAGAGCCTTATGATGCATAACTCGAAATTGAGCTGATCTACTTTCCATATTAGCCCATTAGATCACCTAGAAAAAGAATCATAACTAGGGTATTTGATCTAATATAACAGCTAGTTTCTCTGGTATGCTAAATGCATTATTGTTCTTCATACTATAATTAGAAATGTTATTCATCTGATTGGATGTTCATTAGTTTATAACTTATCACAATGGATGTGTTGTGTGCTAGTCATCTTGTGTATTCTTGTATCAGGTTCAAAATCTTATAGAAAGATGTCTTCAGCTGTACATGAGTGAGACAGAAGTTGTGAGCACCTTGTTACACCAGGCAAAGATTGAGCCTGGATTCACCGAACTTGGTAATTTCAGTTTCTTGGTTAATCTTTTTTTTTTTTAATCCATGCTTGTTCTTTTTAAGTCTTATTTTTGTTGCTGGTATGTCATGCATTTTTCAGTTGTGGTCAACTCCCGTATCTGTATCTCACATGCTGTAGTACATTTGCCACTCTCTTATTGTGCATGCTCTCGGTTCTGTGCTGTCTATTACTAATGAAAGTATATGATTTTGTCCATGTATGTGACTCCAAACTCAAATGCGCTTGTAATCAATGATCGTTCTTTGCCTGTATTTGACACAAATGTTCCATATATCTAACTGTGGCCTTTGTTTTAGATTTGTCAGTTTATGGTATGAGCCACAGGTTACATTGGCTAGTTTCTCTTTCTTAAATTTTTTTCCAAATTTCAAATGAATTGATTTGGAGCTAGCAATTTGCTGAAGCTAAGCTTCTACCGGAATTATTGTGTCGTATGGATGGGGTGTTGATCTTGCATCTCTTAGCGTGAGTTAATCCACCAGGAAAAACCTTTTATTCAACTTGTTATGTGGCATCATTTTGAGTGGTTAGGTGTAGAGGTTGTTATTTGTGCTATATGTTTAACTTGCTAATATCTGATTCTCCATCCAGTTTGGCAAAAACTAGAGGCAGAAAATCCAGACTTTTTCCGGGCATATCATCTGAGGCTGATAGTGAAAGACCAGATAGTGAGATTTAATCAGTTACTTGAGAGACAGTTTGAGCTAATGCACCAAGTTTGTCAGACTGGACTTGCTTCCATTCCTTTGTCTAATGGATCTCAGATTCATTCAAGTAAGCTTTTCAATATAATTTGAGTATCAGTTACCTGTTTAAGATTATTTCTACATGCTTTAAAAAAAAAGATTATTTCTACTCCTGCACCTGTATGTTCTGTTGTCATGTACTGCACTTGAAATTGGTAATGTGCTCTCGCAGAAATTTTAACAATTAAAAGCTTTGAACAATTTCATATATGTGATGCAAAAGATTGGTCCTGTTGGATTATCAGTGTTTTGGATCTTCATTACAACAATAGATCATAATTCATTGTAGGAAGCTGTCTTCTGGTAGAGACTTCACAAGTTTGTGATAGTGCACGGATCATTATATTTGGATAGCCTGATAAGAATTAAAATCTCTCTATATAGCTATTCATGCAGGAAAGTTTTTCCCTCAGGTCTGCAAGCAAATGCATTACAGCATTGCACTTGCTAGAAGGATTGCTTCTCCCATCAGGTGTACAACCTTAGGAGTTTACAAGTTCGTATTATCGTACTGGAATAATTCTGGAAATGCGTGACTGAGTGTCAACTTTTATGAGCAATTATTATTGGTTAGGTTGGAGAATTGATTTTTGTTTTTACCTTTTGGCAGTGAATAACAACTCAGCTTATCAGGTTCTTCAACCTGCTGGACCAATTATTAAACCAGAAAACATGCAACACCCCATCAGCACTTTACCTAATGGTTACACTAATGGCACATCATCCGTGCAACCAAGCATGCAAGTTCCGGTCGATATGGCAGGTGGCCATGGTGGTAGGATTGGTGTTTCCGAAAACATGCTATTAGCTCAGAATTCCAACACTGGAATGGTGCAAGGAATGAACGGGCTGATGATTAAATCGGAGGGTGGTTATGAAGGCGATTCCTCTTTTATGTTTGGTGGGGACAACAATATTTTAGAACCTCGTAATGCAATTGGAGAAGCGTCTGTTTCTCCTTTCAATGGTGGTGAGGCGACTTCGCAAGCACTGAATGAGACTATGTTGGACCAGGAGATGAACACATTTGGGTTTTTAGGACAGATACCTCGAAACTTCAGTTTATCAGATTTGACAGCTGATTTTTCTAATAGTACTGGTTAGCACTCTCCAATCCCCGCCCTTCCAAAAAAAAAAATAGAAAGAAAAATGGATTATTCTGTAGCATATCGAAAATCTCATCAGTGTTCAAATGTTTCATCACACATTTAATTATTTTTATGTTTTGCTTGATCTCTTCAGATATACTAGAGAGCTACTCAAGATCTCCATTCCTTGGAGCAGAGGCAAACTTCCTCGACCCTCAGATCAGGGGTGAACAACAAGGTAACCGTATTTGGTATTCAATACTGTGTTCGATCTATAGAAGATAGACACTACCTGTTGAAAGTTTTGGTTTTACTTGCGTGCAGATATCAAGAGGCTGGACACCATATCAGAGGGCTTGAGTTATGAAGATTTTGGCAGTGATTGAACTTATTATGTAAATGGTATACACCCTCTTTGTGCCCTTTGAACTTCAGTATGTGCTCACAGTTCTGGTTTTTCTTTCATGAGCACTCGTCGTATTCTTGTGTGCGAGCCAATCTGATTTCTGTTCGATCTTGTGATGTTGCAGGGCCAACAACAGCTTTGGTTAGACACAGGTTTTTGCACATAGGATTAGAGAAGCTTATGTGGTTTCAAACTAACTGAAGATATCATTGATTGGTGTTATGGGGTAATAAGTTTGGTTCTAGGCATCATAGAATTAAATTAGAAGACTTATCTATCGACTTTTTTCCTGAGATTTGGCTTGTATTTTATACAAATATATGCCAGTGATTCTTGTAATTATGTTGGAGTTTGGTAATAGACGCCCGAATTATGTCAACATTTATCAACTGTAATTATTAGCAAGCAAAGTTTAAGCATACCATCTAGTTGGGAGTAAAAAGACAATGTTAGTTTTGTTGGATCTTTCTTTTCTGTACGAGGTGAGTTTAACATATAACTGATTGAACTTGTCCAAGAAAGTTCGCAAAACTAGTCCTGTCTCTTGGCATGTTTTCAAACTCTATTAAAAGTGTAGAATCATTTTATTTTTTTGAAAAAATTGGATCTTACCAACTTAAAAAAGAAGTGATTCTACGCTTTGAAAACACACTTCTGTCTCATCAACTACTATTTCGATTTTGACTTGAAAAAGTTTGTAAATAAGACCGTTTTATCTGCTGCAAAATACTTGACTTTAAAAGCAGGACCTTGATTCAGACACTCTACTGCGCAAAAACAGACAAGTGATGGCAACTACTGCTTTCTTTCTTTACTTTTGCAATTTTTTAATTTTAAATGCAGTAGTGATTAGTATTTTAAATTTTTTTTTATAATTTAATATATGCATCAGACTTTAGACTTCATTGCAATTCAGTATGATTTTTCTTTTCATTATCTTTTAGTTCCTTTCCTCCCTATTCTATAGAAAAGGATTTAGGACTTCAATCAGTATGCTTTCAATTATCAAATCTCAAGTTGCTATAAACAAGAAGCCCCATTGGTAATTTGTTTAATTATTTCATAGATAATTTAATAACCAATTTATGTTTTTGTACGTGTTTTAAATGTGGATGATGAAGACATTTGTTAAATTTGATTGATTTTTGTGATTCGAATAAATGATCTCTCGATGATAGGTAATGAAATTCTAACCATTAAATTTTGATTAATTGTTAATGTTTGAAATTTATCAACAATCTTTATTTATGTAATTTTCAAATATTTATGGATAATGTTTGAATTTTAAATCCAAATAGTAGTATTATAAATACAATGTTAATTTTCGTTAATAGCCTGTCTAGCTCATAACTAGTAAAGATTAGTGTACCGCTAAAAACCAACAACTAAAATCCTGCAGGCTAACTCTAATGAATAAAAAGTTAATTGGTACAACATTTTCAAATAAAGGTGTTTATTTTAGAATTTTAGTTGGATATACAACTTGTATGCTTGATGTTATATCATTATATTATTATTTATTATTCTTATAATGATTATTGATATGTTGAAAGCTGCAGAAGTAGGAACACAAGATGTGAAAAGATAGATAAAATTTTATTCATAGGATTTAGCCATAGGCAGTTGAAAATTGCAAGATTGGGAATACGTGTTGCAAAAGCTGCTTAAACAGGGCCAGTTGCGAGGGCATTGTCTAAATCAGAAATCAAATCATCAACATCCTCAATTCCGACAGAAATACGGACAAGATCGTCGGTCAGGCCTCTGGCTTCTCGAACAGCAGCAGGTATGCTTGCATGAGACATGAAGCAAGGCAAGCTGATGAGGGACTTCACACTTCCTGCAAAGTGATGAGGTTAAAAATACAGAGTTTTTGAGGGAAATAAGAACACAACATAACCATCTCTCTCTGTGACAGTAGCTTTAATTTGCCTTAAAAAATGTGATTTATCTTGTGTTTGACTGAAAATGTGAGGTAGAAGAATTACCAAAACTGACGGTTACGCTGAAATATTTGGTCTTCTCGACTACATGCTTAGACAGTGTCAATGAGCCTGTTAGGAAACTCAGCACAGATCCTGCACCTTTTGCCTGAAGGAAAGAGTCAAAATTCCCTTTATTTGTGATCAAGAGAATATGGATTGAACTGTAGGTGTGATTTTGTACCTGGGAGAAGTGCAAGGATCGCCCTGGATGATCGGGAAGACCAGCATAATTGACCCTCTTCACCCGGGGATGGGAGGAGAGGAACTCAGCAATTTTTTGTGCATTTTCCTGCAGGTTCCACATTACACGGCCATTACAATAATCAATGAAGGCTTTCGATGTTCATCAGTAAAATAATCTTGTACAACTAGGAAGGTCATCAGCCAAAAACATTTGATATGTGAAAACCAAACTGAATGCATTGATTAGTAGTTCATTTTCCGACCAAATGGTTGCAAAATGGGAGGGAAAGACGTAATAAACAATTACCTGTTGCTTTTCAACACGTAAAGACATAGTTTTGATGCCTCTTAAACAAAGCCAACAGTCAAATGGCGCTAACCCTGAGCCCTCCGCGTTTTGTAGGAAATACAGGTCTTTCGCCAAGCTAAGCATCAAATAAGGGCAAATGGGTCACTGAATTTAAGAATCAGCCAGCTCCGCACCCCCCCCCCACCCCACCCCGCCCAAAAAAAAAATCACATCAAAAGTATGTCCTACAAAATGAAAATTATGAAACTACCTTTCTCCCTTTATAGAAAGAACGCCGGCCATGAGGTCAGCGTGACCAGATATGAATTTAGTAGCTGAATGCATCACGATATCTGAAAATTGATTCACAAACTAAGGTTGAAGGAGTATCTCAATGATCCAACATGTAATATTTTGTTCAGATAGGTAGAAAGATTATAAAACAACTGTATCAGTACCAGCTCCTAGTTCCAAAGGTCGACAAAGCACAGGAGACATGATGCTGTTATCCACCAACACAAGAGCACCGTGAGCATGTGCTAGCTCAGATATTTTCTAAATGACAATCAGGACAAAAGGTGAAAAAAATTAGTGTGTAGAATGTAGGTATATATCTTGATAGGTAGACAGAAAGCATGAACTCTTCGTGAGGCATTCATAAATGATTACATATTTACAAAAAAACAGCAGTCATAAATACATATTTTAAATTCATGTGACCTACACGAATATCAGAAATCTGTTGGCGCGGGTTTGTTGGACTTTCCAACCACACAAGCTTTGTCCAAGGGCCAATGGCGGATGCAACCACTTCCAAATTTGTTGTATCAATACGCCTGAACCAAACAGTTTAAAGGCTTGGTACCCAAATAAAATAAACTAATTAGATGAAAATGATACTAACTTAACAACAACTCCAGATTTTGGGGCTACTTGCGACAACAAACGATCAGAACCACCATATATGTCATCACCAGCAATAATCTCCTCACCTGCCAGAAAAAAAAAAAGGAGATTTACGGAAGCACTATTATCATGTCCCAACCATGCTAACCTATAATGTATGTAAAACATTAAAAACGCATTTTAGCATAAGTAATATACACGGGAGCAAGTAGATTCGGAACAAAATATGAAAACAAACCACTTCGTCAGAGCAGGGTGTCTCAATTGGACATATCCAGGTGACGTTAGATATGGAGAGATATCAAAGAAGGCAGATAAGTATATGGTAATGAAGCTATGCAAAGGAAAAGAAAAGTGGAGTACCCGTTCCAACAAGATGAGTAACAGCTGACAAAGCTGCCATTCCACTGGTGAAGCATAATGCTCGATCAGCTTTATCAATCTTTGCAATAAGTCTGAAATAGACAAAAAATCATTTCAACAGGCAGAAATAATTGTGGACCATTCTTCAATGACATAACCAAAGAAAGAATTATCTCATGAGAGCGGAGACCTTTCTAGAGCATCCCGAGTTGGATTTCCACTTCTTGTATAATCATAAGGTCCATATTCTATAGCTGAAGGCTGCAGAACAGTTGAATATAAGAGAAACACTTGGACATTTATAATCAACACTTCTCTATTCATTTTGATGTTAAGATATACTCTTTAGAAACAGTATCAACGAGCATCGTAACTTCGTAAATTATTATTTCTTCTCCTAATGTAAGAATTCATCTAAGTCTAATTTTTCCAAGCTTTACATTGCTAAAAAGTATCTCCATTTTTTCGTGCAGAACCGAAAGATCTCAAAAGATCGAGGATTGCGAAAATTACCTGCTTGAAAGTTGCTGTCTGATACAGAGGGGTACTCATAGCATCATAAGGATCAAATTCGTTAGAAAAATTCATCACAATCGTCGAAACACTCGGCTCCCATTGGCCACTAATCTGCACAGGCTCCTCTTCTGTCATAAATTTACATATACACACATCAACTTCATGTATCAATGAACTCATCATAGCTTCATACTCATGAATCACAGTAACAGAAAGCACACATCTGCATAACATAGCTGGAACATTTAATATACACTCACCATTTGAACAATGAGCAACACCATCAACCAAAGCAGATGTGCTGAAATCCATCTCTTTGCTTCTTAAGCTATTCAATTCAAGTTTCAGACCACCCACTGAACAATTCCCCTTCCTGGGCACACTTGTTTTGGGCCCATAAAGCAGGCGGAGATTACCCTTCAGAAAACCCTCAACACATATCAACAGAGTTCAGAATCAATATCAAACACTTATTCAAGTTTAATTCCAAATTCGTAACATAAATTGAACATGCACAAACTCTTTTTCCCTCGGGCCATCACGATGGCGACAAAGACACAGAAAAAGGAGGGAATGACAGGGAATTTAAAGTAAAAACAAAATACATAAGTACAGGATCCCTAGCTTTTGGATGATGAGAAAGAAAAGGATTCATGGTTATCAAAGATGGGCTCTCATAAGCACTCACATTTTGATCAGTTGGGTTTGTCGATGGAGAGGAAAAGGATGACTTGAGAGACAGAGCTAAGGCCGCCATTGCCACTGATGAGAAAGGTCAAGTCACAAAAGAATCGCACACCAATTTGATTTTTTTTTATATATTTATTCCTACAAATATATAGTGTTAATAATTTAATGTTTAATTGAGAAATTCTTTAAATGACATGAAATCATTAATTTAATTTTTGTTTCCTTAGGACTCATTTGGTTCGTAAGATAAAAGTATCTATCCGTCGAAAATATGCATGTTTTCGACGGATAAATACTTTTATCTTACGAACCAAATGAGCCCTTATATGATTAATAATCTTTTAAATTGTAAACCGTTATGATGTTATTTCCTTAGGG
>JAPKLY010000549.1:231571-273073 GCA_026898435.1 Prunella vulgaris
TAATAATCTTTTAAATTGTAAACCGTTATGATGTTATTTCCTTAGGGCTCATTTGGTTCGTAAGATAAAATTATCTATCCGTCGAAAACATGCATATTTTCGACGGATAAATAGTTTTATCTTACGAACCAAATGAACCCTAAGGAAATAACATCATAACGGTTTACAATTTAAAAGATTATTAATCATATAATATTTTAAATTGGAACCTCTATACCCTCCCTATAGAGTAAGTCTCTTGTGCACTATTTACACCGTGCAATTTAAGTGTATTTTTAAACAGTTATACTATTTATTATTGAAAAGTTACACAAATTATTATTGCAAAATTATACTATTAAAGATACACTTTTCAGTAATAACATGTGTAACTTTTCAGTAGTATTTTGTGTAACTTTTTAAAAATGAACTTAAGTTGCATGATACAACTGGTGCATACAAGACCAAGTACATCCTTATAGATAGAGATATTTTATTTAAGCTTTAGTCTTGTATGCAATAGGTTTTAAAAAGTTATACAAAATACTATTGAAAAGTTACACAAGTTATTATTGGAAAGTTTATATTCAATAGTGTAACTTTTTAGTAATAACTTGTGTAACTTTTCAGTATTATTTTGTATAATTTTTCAAAAATACACTTAAATTGCACGGTGTAACTGGTGCATAAGAGACTTACTTTATATTTAATATATGATGTGGCAATTTATGCTTGAATTAAAAGATATGCCGTTATGTAATTATATTGAATAATGAGTCACATTAAGTTTATAATATTGACTTTCAATAGTATAATGAGTATTCTTCTCACAAAAAATTAAAATAAGAAATAGCAAGTGTGATTTTTTAGAAACAATAAATATAATTTTTAAAAATACACTTTTTAAATAGAAAGAGGAATTGAGTGAAAATGGTCAATATGAAATAGAGTTAACTAACAAACTTTTGAGGATTTGGAAGGATCGCCTGTTAAGTAATTTGTGCAATAAACTAGTAAATATTTTTTAGGTGAATCATATGTGGTTAAAATGTATAATAAAATCCGATTTCCTTCTGTACGGGACGGTCCTATGCAGAAGGGGAACCGTCGGATCACACACACTCGTGCGGATGTGAACATGTATATGTATGATCTGACGGTCCCCTCTTGCACAGAACCCTCCTGTACAGAAAGAAATTTGAATACTAAAAAACCACGCATAAGCATTTCAATTTTATAAGTTAAAATATAATGACAAACTCAATAATTTGAATAATTATAAGGAAAAAACTGATTTCTAAAATTTATCCAAGTTATCTCGTTTTTTAGGTGATAATAATATAATTTTTATTACAAATAAAGGTCTCCACAGTCATACTATTAAAATATAAAAATATTTGTAAATCATATACTACTAAAATATATTTTAACGCAAAAACTTTAACATATTGCGGTATGAAAGTAAATACATTTGTATATTTGTTTTTTTATTCTTTTTATAAATATATATACATAACAAGAAATAAAAATCCTTTTTGGGATTGAAAATTCAAGATTTTGAAATAAGAATAATTATGGATACATGCATATAGAAATCCAGAAGGTGTAGATAATGTTCTTTCCGACGGCCTCCATATCTACACCCATCAAGGCCACACCATTCAAGAACCTCGAATCATGCTCAACAATGGCGGAGCTCAAACAATATCATGCCCAAATCATCAAGCTCGGGCTCTCCTCCGACAACGACGCAGTGGGCCGCGTCGTTAAATTCTGCGCCCTGTCGCAATCCGGCGACTTGAATTATGCCCTCAAGGTGTTCGCTTTTTTGCCCCACCCAGATGCTTTTATATATAATACCATGTTCAGAGGCTATTTACAAGCAAATTTGTACAGGCACTGCATCAATCTACACGCCCAAATGCTGGAAAAGTTTGTTACTCCGAATAAGTTCTCTTTCCCTCCTATTATTCGAGCTTGTGGCGTGGATGGTGCGATTGAAGAAGCAAAGCAAGTGCACGCTCAAGTGATAAAACTCGGGTTCGCCCAGGATTCTTATTGTCAGAACAATTTGATTCACATGTATGTGAGATTCAATTCTTTGGAGGAGGCGAAAAGGGTGTTTGATAAATTGGAAAAGAAGGACGATGTTTCTTGGACCACAATGATCAGTGGTTACTCGCATTGGGGATGTGTCGATGAAGCTTTGGGCGTTTTTGAGTTGATGCCTTTAAAAAATTCAGCAGCATGGAATGCCGTGATTGCAGCTCATGTGCAGAACAACAGGTTTCGTGATGCGTTCAATCTGTTTGATGAAATGCGTAAAAGAAATGTGGCAATGGATAACTTTGTGGCTGCTAGTATGCTAGCTGCTTGTACAGGGCTCGGTGCATTGGAGCAAGGTGAGTGGATATGCCAGTATATTCGGAGCAGTGCAATCGAAGTGGATCCAAAGTTAGCAACTACGATTATTGATATGTACTGCAAATGTGGACGTCTAGATAAGGCGTTTGAGGTATTCCATGCATTATCTAGGAAAGGTGTTTCGTCTTGGAACTGTATGATCGGAGGATTTGCAATGCACGGTAAAGGCAAGGCTGCAATCGAGCTTCTGAAGAAAATGGAGGAAGAAGCTTTGGTGAAACCCGACTATGTGACATTTGTGAATGTTCTTGCTGCTTGTGCACATTCAGGGCTAGTAGAAGAAGGAAAATACTATTTTTCTTACATGACTCGAGTTTATGGGATTGATCCAAGAATGGAGCATTATGGATGTTTGGTGGATTTGTTGGGAAGAGCTGGATTGTTAGACGAGGCGAAGGAAGTTATAGATGGTATGCTGATGAAAGCTGATGCTGGTGTTCTGGGAGCTCTTCTTGGAGCTTGCAGAATCCATGGGAACATAGATATGGCAGAGGAGTTAGGGAGGCAGGTGATACAGCTAGAGCCGAGCAACAGTGGGCGCTACATCTTGTTGGCGAACCTTTACGCCAAAGCTGGAAAATGGGAAGACGTTGCGAATATAAGGAAGTTGATGAATGATAGAGGTGTTAAAAAGTTAGCTGGTTGTTCCATGATTGAATTGGGAGGTGTTGTGAATGAGTTTGTTGCAGGTGGAAGGAAACATGCAGAGGCTAAGGAGATATATGGTAAAGTTGAAGAAATGCTGGCTAATATTAATGGGTTAGGATATGTTCCAGATAGTGATGGGATGTTATATGATATCTGTGAAGAGGAAACAGAGAATCCATTGATGTATCATAGTGAGAAGCTAGCTATTGCTTTTGGTCTGCTGAAGACGAAAGCTGGTGAAACCATTCGTGTCACGAAAAATCTTCGTGTTTGTAAAGATTGTCACGAGGCAAGCAAGCTCATATCGAAGGTGTATGATCGGGAAATAATCGTGAGGGATAGGAATCGGTTTCACCATTTCAAAGGAGGGGTGTGTTCTTGTAATGACTATTGGTAAATGGTAATACCATGGATGACAAATATGTACATAACTTTATTGTATGATATACTCTTATTCATAAGATGAAGTAGTGCTGTTTTGTTCCTCCACTTTTAGATGAAAAAGAATAGATGGAAGAATTTCAGCCACTTTTACATGCATCAGAGGGGCATTGATAGTATTTGTACAACTTCAAGTGTATATCTTGATTTCAAAAATAATACTCCCTCGCTCCCAAAACTACTTTTACACTTTTTTATTTGGACGTCCAAACTTTACTTTCACACACCACACCTAAAATTTTTTTTTTTTTACAAATACATTTTTTCTTATTATATTATTTAACTATAAATTTATATACTTATTTTTTCTTGGTTCTCGTGTCCAGAACTACTATGAAAGTAGTTTTAGAACGGAATGAATATATTATATGAGTCAATTTCATACTTGATTGATTGCAACTTCATAAATTTTTAGAACATAATAATAATACAATGAATGAGACCTGTTTCTGGGTAAGATGCTGTCATATAAAAATTGTTTTTAAAAGATGATATCCTAATATTGATTTAAAAAAATGAAGAAGAAGAGTTGTGTTACGTAACATAATCTTAAATAAATGAAGGGAGAGAGACCTTTAAAAAAATGAAGAGAGAGAGAAAACATAAAAGAAAAAAAAAGTGCGATGGTGAGTGTAACATAGAAATGAGAGAGGTCAAAGAAGAAGCCAAATCAATCTCGTCTTCCCCTCGTCACTAAACTTGGTCCTCAATCTTATTACCAAGTACAAACATACTATAAATAGACGAGCAACTGTCTCTCTCTCATCTCACCAATCGTAGAGAGAGAAAGGGAGATCAGATGGCAAATTTGTTTATAAAGCAAGCTAAGCAGTATTCAGAGGGTAGACCAAGTTACCCTCAAAACCTCTTCAACTTCATTGCCTCCAAAACCCCCTCACACGACCTTGCTTGGGATGTCGGCACCGGCAATGGCCAAGCCGCCCTATCGGTTCGTCTCTCTCCGTATACATCTGCTTTTTAATTGAATTTCGCTGCGCATGATAGTCTTACCTTCTCCGTCTCAACTCATTTTTTCTATTTTTATTATATTCTCCCCACAAAAAATAATAAAAAAAAAAAAAGTTATGGGACGAAGATAGTATAATATTATTTACAAATAGATTCAAAATATTTACATAGAAGCATATTTTTTTTCTGCATCGAAATACATTTTTTTTCTGCACAACACTTATTTGTAAATATAGTAATTTTTTTAAATTTATATGTAAGTCACCCAATATTATTTGATAGGGTGTAACAAAAAAATAATATTCTCTTCATCCTAAAGAAATTTGAAGACTTATTTTCGTGACGTTTCACATGAACTTGCAAATTAAATTTTTTTTATTTTTTATAAATTTTACCTTTATATATATACAAAATATTATTATTTTTTTATTTTTTGGACCTACATTACACTTAATTCAATTAACTTTTTTATTTTATACATTTTATCAAATTATCCCTAACTTTATTCCAATATTTTTTAATATGCGTATTTCTACACCCTTTCAAATTGCTATGAGGCGGAGGAAGTATAAAATAATCTCACTTGGCAAGGTGTAATATAGAAAGAAAAAATAATTTTACTTGATAAAATATAATATGTAGATATATAAGAATATAAATAGATGATTTACATATAGGTTCAAGAATGTCACCATATTTACAAATATGTTCAAAATATTTGCACAGAAACATATTTTTTTTCTGCACACAAACACATTTTTTCTCTGCACAGCACCTATTTATAAATATAGTGATTTTTTTGAACTTAATATGTAAAGTCACTCAATATAAATTAATATTCAAGCCATATAAAAATCGTAAAGAGTGAAACGTGAAATAATTTATTACAAAATGGATAGTGAAAATAGTGTAATATAAGTATATAACCCTTTTTTTTACCGAATTATAAGATAAAATACCAAATCAGAGGACATTTATATCTCCAGCTAAGCAAGATACCGATACACATATCCATATTATGACTCTTAATCTTGCATACAAATCGGCACCAATTATCCCATTCTTATACTCATATTTTCCTCATAAAATTATACTTGCACTGTTTTTGTTCAGTTGGCCAAGATTTACAAGAAGGTAATAGCCACAGACACGAGCCCAAAGCAACTGGAGTTTGCAGAGAAGGCTCCAAACATAGCGTACCAATGCACTCCTTCAACCATGTCCATGGATGAAATCCAAACCTTAATCGGATCGCAATCGAGCTTCGATTTGATCACAGTAGCTCAAGCCATGCACTGGTTCCATCTCCCCACATTCTACCAACAGGTCAAATGGCTTTTGAAGAAACCTGATGGAGTGATCGCTGCATGGTGTTACACTACGCCGGAGGTCAATCCCGCCGTCGACTCGTTGTTCCAAAGATTTTACACCGTCGATACCGGGCCCTTCTGGGACCCGGCTCGGAAGTTGGTGGATCAGAAATACGAAACCATCGACTTCCCGTTCGAGGGTGTGGATGGAGTGGAGAACACGGGGCCGATTCGTTTCGACACTGAGAAAGTGATGGATTTCGAGGGGTATTTGACGTATCTGAGATCATGGTCTGCTTATCATGCTGCTAAAGGGAAGGGTTTGGAGTTGTTGGGAGACAATGTGGTTGAAGGCTTCAAAAGGGCTTGGGATGAAGATGGTGTGAGCTCAAAGACTGTCACTTTCCCTGTTTATTTGAGGATTGGCAAGGTTGGTTCCTCAAATTGATCATTGATTTCCTAAAGAACCAGATGTCAAGGCAGGATGATGCCTAAATTGATGCATTTCCTTTGTTGCAATAAAGCTGTACTCCAGTGATTGTGGATTTCTGGAATGGCAAAAAATTTGATTGTTCTGTCTATTTTCTGTAATGACAATAAGCAACTTGAGGCTCTTCTTTCCTGCTATCCTTGTTTTGCTTAACACAGTTGTGGAGCTCTCCAAGCTCGTGTTGGTAGCCCGTATACGATACCATTCATGTTGAACTCGAGTGCAGACGTGTTAAGCGTCTGAGCTTGATACTCAATTCGAGCCAAGATGCTACATTCTGTCTTAAATCAAGTCAACATTTTCCTCGAGCATCCCATCTTTGGGGGCTCTATATAAACAAGGTTAAGTAGAACAATAATTCAAACTTTAGTTGCAAAGTAGAATACTTGTTTTAATTTTACATAGGTGATCAATGCAACTCTTCACGAAGCATGAAACTATTATCGAAACTTCCCTAACAATGGTTAAAGCATCAATATAGCGCAGAAGGATCATATGCATACAAAATATCAACTTATCAAATCACTCTGAAGAAGCAAGTGCAGACTGCAACACATCTTCAAGGTACTTCTCAGCAGCAGCATACTGCCTCTTCTTATCTTCAATTGCCAAAGCTGCCAAAGCCTTGTCCTGGAGGATACATGAGTTTCAAAAGTATCTACAATGTGTAAACATAAAGAAGACGAAAAGCTTTTGATTTATTAAAGAGAAAGGAAACTACAGGAGGAAGGTCTTGGTAGCTTCTCAACGTGTCGAGGATTGGCTTGGTCTTGGTCTCCAGGTCCTTCCTGTGCTCTGCCATTTCAACCAACACTCCATGACTAATCTCAGGGCTATAGCCAACTCGATTGAGCATTGCCTGTGATGATATGTTATAATTAATTTTCAACGGGCTTAATCCACAAACTATTTTATAAAAAATAAAATCATGATTAAAAGAAACGTAGAAGATGTTCGATAACATAATATGTTGCCTTATAATTAGAATACTGTTGCAGATACTGTCTTTCTTTGGATTCCATTATCGCTAAGTTTGTTTTCCAGTGTTCCATTTGAGCTTCACAAGGAGGTATATCATCTTCCAACTGTGAAAGTGTTCTGATATTCACAAGGACATTGTGTATGTCAATCAAAGTATAATGCTCTGGAAAAAGGGAAAATACTACTACATTGTATTTGCAAATGAGAAAACACAAACTCATAAAACCCACCTTTTTAAGTAAGTCAATCTTGCAATTGCCTTTCGAGTATAGTCGAGAAGTTCTTTGGACTCCTGCTGCACTTTAGCCCTCTTTTCTTCTACAGTGGTTTTCCTAAGAGATAGATCCGCCATTGCTACAAGAAAACTGAACCATTGCTCATTTTTAAGCCGAAAGCAACTCCATAAACAATGCTACAAGAAAACATAAGGAAAGACAACACACACCTACTCAATTCAGTATCCCTGATGTTCAACAAATTTGCCACATTGGCAAGAACTTGTGAAGATGATACCACATTAGGTGGTTGGCTATCTTGCACCAATCCCACATGCTCTAATATCTCTCTTATACGAGCAGCTGTGGTCACAAAAATTGCAAAACCCCCAAAACAAACTCAATGAGGATCTACAAATAACAGTTCCCAAAAGTAAAGCCACATCAAATTGACTGACAACCTGAAGGTAACATATATAGGGATTTTAGATAGTTCAGATTCCATTAATGAAAGCAAATATCTAATCATTATCTTCACAGTAAGAACAAGCTGCAAATGAGAACCAAAATAGCTTTACAGTAAAGAAACCACACAAGAAAGACAAGGCAGGTACCAGACAAATGCATTTAATTGTAAATAATCGAAAAGAAAGTGAAACCTTGTGATCGATATTCTGCAGCTTTCTGACGAAAATCATTTGCCACAATGGTGGCAGCCTGAGTCTTGGCTTGGGAGAGTGTAGCAACGTTGTGTAAGTGAGCAATGCTCCGGGAAGTGTACTCGAAATCTGGAACATCTTTCCCAGCTACATCAAATTGGGAAACAAGCCATGCTTTCACTTCTGCAATTCGATTAGCATCAAAGCCACTATTGCCACTGCTTTTCGAATGCTCAGATGATGACACTGAAAGAGAAGGAGAAGGAGGTCCAGATCCCCCAAAATTCTCACTCATCTTTGAGTCTTCCTTCGTTTCTAACTTTTACAAACTATAGCAGACCCTGTGTTGCTCAGACTCGCCTGAAATGAGAGTGTACCCGTGTCCGTCGGGTGCGACACAGATCCGGACACGTAATGCGTATCAGGTTCTTCACGTTTCCGGCGGACTCAGCAGTTTCGGCCGACTGATGATTTTGCAGATCCCAATTCAATTTTGCAGATCTTCGATTGATGAGGAGATAACCAGAATTGAGCACTGATGATGATGAAGGAGGAAGTTTGAGAATTGAAGGAGATGAAACGTAGAAGGTGAAGACTGAAGCGTGACTGTTGCTCCCCTGCGAACGCGATGATGGCAGTCTCGCCGGGTGTATCATGTAATTAGGGTTATTAGACAAACAATGTCCAATGTGATTTTTATTTTTATTGAAAAAGAAAATTTTATTGTAAATATTGAAATTTCATAGCATATTTTGCTCCATTTGGATTGGCAGATTTGAAATTCGAGAATTTCACACACAAATAATCACTCTCTCCATGAATTTACAAATTCTTATCCTTAAGTTTAGATTATGTTTAAAATAAAAGAATTCTAAATCTTCTTAAAAAAAATATGTCATTTGAAATTCCTCCTCCCTACTATTTTTCCTTACTTTTTTTTCTTTTTCTCTCATCTCTTTATAATTTTTATCATGAAATATATATTTTTTTATATGTATTATTTTAAATCCATTCATTTTTTAATCCATCTATTCAAATGTCATATTAATCATAAACATTTTTTTAAATTATTTCAATCATATTAGATTGAGATGAAATATCATAATTCAAATTATACTTGGAGTGAAGTAGTGTAGATTCTCTGGGATGCCCTTACTTAAAAGGATTGAATTTTTTTTAGGAACAAATTCCTAATAATAAGAGGTTATATTAATTGTTTAAATTGGTAATTTAAATCCATGTTATAATATTACAATTAAAATTATAATTAATGCGGAATAGTGTGGAATAGTGTAGAGGACCTTGAAAACATATTCTTTTTTATATGGATAAAAAAAAAAGGTAATCGGATGTTTTCTAGCCGCTTAGGCTGCCAAGAGAACACCCGCCTATTTTTATTTTTAATTTTTTTCAAATAGATAAACATAGAGCTGTCTAGGGTCCTCTAGAGCGTCTAGGCGGCCGCCTAATTCCAAAAATACCTAAATTTTCTAATTTTACAAAAATTGAGTCAAGAGAGGACCACCTAGCCCAATTTTTACAACACTGATAGATATAGGAGTATAATTTATTTTTTATTTCCAAGTAGGGCACTTGATTCTCTAGTAACACCATGATGAAGCTAGACCAAGAACCTGGAGCCTTCGTCTATTGTGTTGTTGATCTACATGAAATTTATGATGAAGCATCTTAAGACGATTAGTGCCTTGTCAGCATTTCAACAATTTCTCTAGAATTTTGTTGGCACCTATATATGTATATGCATTAAAAGGGCGAGGAGATATTGTCTACCATATAACTATTTATTTTTAAGATAAATTTTCACTAACTCATTCTCAATTATTGTTACAGCTTCTTTTTAAACTTCTCAGTAAACACAGACAAAATTACTTAAAATTTATGTGTGTGTATATATATATGTATTCTTCCATCTGAATCTCGAGTTTCTTGATTTGAATTTTCAAAACTGTAGTAAGGATCTTATTTGTTGTCTATATTTGTTTCGACGAAAAATTGAAAAAATAATAATGTACATATATGTGTGGTATAGTTTCATAAAGAAATCGAACTTCCAAGCTTTGAAAAAATAAATTATAAGTGGATGTTTAATTGGTTTTGGATTTTGACTCAATCTTGATATATAGCACACAAGCTTTGTAAAGAAATCGAACTTACAATATATTACAGTTGAAATTTATTTAGATTAAACACGAAATAAAAATATACATAGTGATAACAAGCTCTAGTCATGTGTAATACTATCTGAAATGTTTAAGTGATGCAGAACAAATTAATTTGTAGCGGCTAAGGTAAGGGAGAGTGATAAATAAAAGATTGGACCCAAGCTTAACACAAAATCCTAGGCTGCTTCGTCTATCATGAAGATCGACCGTAGTGTCAGCATCTGTAAACTCTTGAAGACGGTACTCGATGACTGGAGTGAAAAGTTTGTCATATATGTATTTTACTTATATATTTTTATAGGAAATTTACGGCCGCTATCCAAAGAAGTATATTAGAGTAAACTTTGTCATAATACAATAGCTCGCAAACCACACGAGAGAGATAATCGATCTACCTTAGAATTTGAGAGATTAGTTTTATCTTAAAATAAAATGTTAATCCTTAGTTTTTTGCAAAAAAAAATAAAAAAAAATCTAGGGAGAGAGTCTTGCGTGAAACTGTCCGACAAATCTCATACATGAAACATAACTCTATTTAGTCAATTGTCCCACTAGTAACATTTGCGACTGAAGGGATTCTCTACTAATGGGAGAGATCTCTCAAAATAGACACATTTGCTACTAATGTGACAATTGGCTAAACAGATATTCATCTCAACGGATGAGATCTGTGAGACTATCACACACAAAACTCTTTCCCTAAATTTTATTCCAAATAATTAAGGAACAACATTTTATTTTAGGATAAAAGAAATCTATTAAATTCTAAGGTAAATTCGATTACTTCTCTCGTGTCGTTAGTGGGCTGTTTTATGATGACAAAGTTTACTTTAATATGACTCTTTGAATAGAATTTGTAAATTTCCTATATGAAATAATAATTCAAATACAATATATCAAACTTAAACTCCGATAGCATTTGCAAACTTCTTTCTTATGATTGAATACCTGGGAGACGGATAGCAAATGAAGTTACTTTATAAAACACCAATTTAACATCAGAATAACAAAATAATAATTTTTAAAATTTATATTCCTCTCAACCATAAATATTTTTTTTTATTTTAAAAACGTTTCACCATCAAATGGGAAAGAAAATGAAAGCCATCAAACAAAAATCACCTGTATCACTTAACAAATTTTAGAATAATTGTAGAAATAACAACTCACATTAATATCAAATCTGAGTCAATAATTATCGATTGGAGCTTGAAATCTGTCATCCCAATACATAATTTAAAAAATCAACAATTTGGGATGATCAATACCAAAATTATATTGAAGAGATGTGTATCGATCTACAAATCACCAATAATTTTGATAATAACATCATTCACACTTTGTAAAAAGATTATAATCTTGTAAAACTTCTAAAAATATAAGAATATATATATCTACCTGAGCCTCAATGGCGAGAGGCAAGGGCATCAGAAATATCTTGTTGGAGGTGGCGGCGCATGCCAACCCTAGGAGTTTGACGATACTTATATACCCTAAAAGCATCAAAAGAAATACTTAAGCACATTATAAAAATTGTTGCATGACTTTGGCTTTTATAGATAGCTCATTGACTCGACCTACCAATTTTTATCATACACGTCTATTGTACCATATATCAATCTCCACGTGGCAATTTGACACGTGCTCATGTATCATTCATACACGTTTATAATACCATACATCAATCTCCACGTGGCAATTTGACACGTGCTCATGTATCATTTGTACACGCTTATAATACCATACACCAATCTCCACGTGACAATTTGACACGTGCTCATTTATTATTCGTACACGCTTATAATATCATGCACGAATCTCCACATGACATTTAAATTGAAATGTGATCTCATAATGTCCACAAATCTCAACAATAAGTGCAATATTATAATTTTTACTTGACGCTTCGACACTGCTCGTATATCATCCTTACTCACCTACAATATCATATAATAATTTTTATGTGTTACATTGATATATGCTCACCTAAAATATCATATTTTTATCTTTACTTGATACTTGGAATGTATTCTTTTTTAATTAAAAATAATTTTTAAAAATCAAAATTTAAAATTTATGGAGTTTTTAACTCATTATAAATAGTAAGTTGGATGCTTAATTGGTTTTTTATTTTTGAGTAATATGATAATGGTTGTATAGGCTTGTGGTGGTGATGATTTTTTAAAATAAAAATTTCAAATTAGAATTGAGTTAAAATTTTCAAAATTCAAATTCTTCTTGTATTTAAAACTTAATATAATACATGCTTATAATTATACTATAAAAATATGAAATCATATTAATACAATTGCACGTTTATGCACTATTTTCATTTTTATTTTTCACTAATTTTCAGGCACCATGTCTTAATTTTGGTGTTTGATTTATAATAGACCCCCCCCCCCCCCCCCCCTTCAGTAAACCTTGTATTTCTAAAAGAATTAAACGAAACTTTGAATTGAGAAAATTAATTTTTCTATAAATCCTCCATTAAAAAATATTAAGTCAAACTTAGCAAATAGAGTCACTCTCTTGCTAAATTTATTAATAACATTAAACCAATATCATTATATTTATTTAGTGATACCATTGCACTGCTCTTATGTTTTAATACTCATAACATTTTGCATTGTGATATTAAGTTTATAAGTACAATTGCATCACTAAATAAATATTTTGATATCAACTAAACAAATAATAATTATTCATAAATGACTATTTTTAACAATTCCCTCGTAAATTTAAGGGGATCACAACTCAGACCCTCAAATTTTTTTTTTTAAAAATAATATACTTTACTAACATATTTCATTCTATTCCAATCAAACCATTCCCCCCTCCCCCAATTTATTCCAATTATACTATTCTTCCCCAAGGAAAAGAAAAACTCTAACCTTTTTTTATTCTTGAATTTTGATGAATTAAGTCAATAAATTTGTGTTATTTTGTCTTGATTTTCTTTAAATTTATGTATTAATATATAAATTTTTTTTATGATGAAGCATTATGAAGGCGATTAGTGCCTTATCAACATTTCAACAATTTTCTCCAAAATTTTGTTGGCACATATATACGTATATTCTTGTAAAAACGTGGGAAGATGTTGTCTAAGCACATAGTCTTTCACTCTGTTAACTATTTTTTTTTTTTTAAAGATAATTTTTCATTGACTAATTCTCAATTCTTGTTACAGCTTCGTTTGTAAACTTCTCAGTTAAAACAGAAAATTTTACTTAGAATTTGTGTGTATATTCTTTTGTCTGAATCTCGAGTTTCTCAAATTAAATTTTCAAAATCAGAATAAAAATCTTTTTTGTGGTGTATATTAGTTTTGACGAAAAATTGAAAAAATAATAATCTATGACGTATGTGAGGTATAGTTTTGTAATAACAATATTAATTATAGATAAAACGATAGAAACTATTTACAGAGTGAAAATATAAATTACAAGTGGGTGCTTAATTGGCTTGACTTTTGACTCAACTTTTATATATATATATATCGCACACAAGCTTTGTGAAAAACCAATATTGGATTTCTTTTAATGTTGAAATTTTTTCAATGAAAATAAATATACGGTAACTATTGTTGTTAATAAAAATAAAAAATGTAAATAATATTAATTTTCTTTTTAAATAAAGTAATTATTATCTTATTGCATTATATTTTTCTGTCTTGGTCTTTTATGCACCAGGTGCGCCGTGCAATTCAAATTCATTTTTAAAAAGTTACACAAGATATTACTGAAAAAGTTACATATTATTACTGAAAAGTGTATCTTTAATGGTGTGATTTTTCAATAATAAATGATGTAACTTTTTAAAAATACATTTGAATTGCACGGTGCACCTGATGTAAAAGAGACTTACTCATTTTTTTTATCTTATAATCATCCTCTTCAATAAATCTTTCATGTCATAACCTCTTTGTCTCAGTAGAGTCTTTCAGTGGCATGTTTCGGTCCTCTTCCCCATTACTTAGAAAAAGTGAGCCACCGGTTCAGGTACAAGATACTATCATTACTGCCTGGACAATTAGACATCCAACCCGTAATCGCAACGACCCAATTGCAAGAGCGGAGCTCTACCAACTGAGCTATATCCCCCCGAGCCAAGTGGAGCATGCATGAAGTAGTCAGATGCTTCTTCTATTCTTTTCCCTGGGGGCCATCCTGGACTTGAACCAGAGACCTCGCCCGTGAAGTAAATCATCGCACCTATGGTCCAACCAATTGGGAGAGAATCAATATATTCCTTTTCGGTAGCGATTCATCCTTCCCGAACGCAGCATACAACTCTCCGTTACAACTTTCTTTGTGTGCATTTTTCAAAAGTAGAGCACTACACCGATAAGATATATAACTATTACAAAGATTGAAGATAAATATTCATTCAACATATACAAGAACAAATAAGAAAAATAAAATTTTATTCTTATTCTTTTTAAAGAGTTCGAAACAAGTGTTTTCTAAATTTTATTGGATTAATTATGGTTCAAATTAATACATTATTATTATTATTATTATTATTATTATTATTATAATAAAAAATTATTATTATTCTATTTTGCTAAAAATGAAAAATCAGTTTAATTGTACACTGACTTTTAATTGTAGTTATAAATTGAATATTATTTGTATTTGTGTTTTTATAATTTTATGAACTAAATAATACGCTAGTAATGATATATCTATCATACTCAAATTATCTTTAAATTTTGGTGTTACATCCTCATTAAATTCATTATAAACACAAAATATTAAATTTATACACCATATTTAATTTTTATTTATTAAAAAACACAAGAAAAATATAAATATTAGAAATATCTAAAAAAAAATTCATCGATGACCATTGTTGTATCTAGCTCCTCGATCCGGAGTCTTATTTGATACATCTCCTTGTGTTCCAACCTCCATCTCTGTATCTGAATAAGTTGAAGCCATCATATCCCCCACACTATCTGGATTGTTGAAGTTCTCTGGGACCAAGATATTGTAACCACCACTACCATCCCCAACTTGAGTTGCACTACTCTCACCATGAGGATATTGGACCATATATCTCATATTTGGATCGAAATGAGCATAATAAGAAGAGGTCGAGCTGCTCGCCAAATGGGTTGGATCACTAATATTTGGGAACCCCGACATATCGAATCCACCCGGATTGGTGAGTCCAACACTTTGACCACTTTGTTGATTAAGGTTTGGCCCCTTTTGGATGTTGGTTGAACTCCCCAAACTTGCAGTATTTTTAAGTCGGGATTGAAAGATAGACTTGAATCCCGAGAGGTCTTTTTGCAGTTGCTTGAGCTCCTCGTAGTTCATCTCGTCGATGTTCGGTTTGAACGTATGGTTCAGTTCTTTGTTCCGTTGTCTTTCACGCGCTAGAAACCCTTCTTTATGGATGAGCTCCTGGTTGAGTTGACGATTGCTTGCACCATGATGAGTGGCAAACAACTGGTTGGTTGGTGGTGTGGGCCCACCATTAGTGTTTAGAAACCTATTAACAATGGTTTCTACACTGGGGTGGCCATATGTATAGGGCTTGTTGCTAGAAGAGAAGACCACTATAGCGCTCTGTGCACCGCAAAGGGTGTTAAGTTCGTTGGCCTTTTTGAAAAGGCCAGCACGCCTTTTAGAGAATGTGACTTGGAGATTTTTCGCATTCTCTATTTTCTCCATTTTAAGCTTTTGACGACCCTTTCCCTTTTTCTGGTCATTTGGCTGGGAAGAGTTAGAGTTGTTTTCATTTGGATTTGTTCCATCTGAAGTATTCATGGTAAACATAAAAATATATGAATATTTCTTTAAAATATATAAAATTAGAACCAAATTGAAATAAGAACGAGAGCATATCGAATTTAGTGAACAAAGAAGATTTATTTATACGAGAAAAATAATGTGCAAATTAACATTTTAGATTATTGTATTAATTGCAAATTGTCAACGACTGTAATGAGTATACCTAATCAGGCCAGAAAATATATTTCTTTTCTCCATTATCTATAAAGAAAATGGAGTGGGTATTATGTGTATAATACACATGAAACTAAGTTGCGTGTTTAACAATTAGACCCAACTCAAATTGTCAATAAATTGATAGTTTGACTCGAATCATAATTCGAATCAAGTTAAAATTGATACGCACGAATTTTATTTTCTGTGTGTATGGCACACATAATACTTGGTCAAGAAAATATTACTTACCAAAAAAATAATTATCCACTTTGAATTGGATTCCATATATGATTATTGTTTCTAAATCTTGAGTGAAATATTATGACCTTTGGTCATTTTATTAAATATATATCACTATTTTGAATTATTTTTAAATATACATGGCACAAACATAAATACACAATTAAGACTTTTTATTTTAAAATAGAAAACACTTTGTTGATATTTCTACAATTAATATATATTCTGTGTGAGATTAATTCTAGATAAATTTTAGAACGGTATATTCTATGTTGGCCATGTATATATCAATTTAAGGAAAAAAAATTATATTACCCACTACACATTAATGCGTTGACAATATCAGCAGCGTTTCGAAATGATAAAGTTTATTTTTTCTCGTAATTCAAGTGTATTTTTTAAAAATTATATTTATTTTTATTAAAAAATTATGTTTGTTAGTACTAAAAAATTGTTTTAAAAAAACACATTTTAATAATAACATGCATGACTTTTTAGTGATAATTAATATAATTATTTAAGGGTACATTTGAATTGTACGATACACTTATAAAAATATTTTGTCATCAACTCAAATCATATAAGGCTGTAATAAAAAAAAACATATGCCTCTAATTTTTTTGTGAGTATGTCTCTTGTGAACTCGAGTTCACATAAACTCGTATCACTGTTATGTATAATCTTCATCATTGTTACTTATGCATAATATCACTGTTATAAAATATAATTAACTTTTTAAACAATAATAGTGATAGTAAATATACATGACAATGATAGTAAATATACATGACAGTGATAACTGATAAACCCGAGTTCACCTTGAACTGGAGTTCATACAAATTTTTGTCTTTTTTGTCACCTTGACGAAATTTTTTATTTTTGTCAAAATCGTTAATTGAGCAAAAATCAATTAAATTGGACTTTAAATTGAAAAAATAATATAATAATTGGTAGACCAGTTTTCTTTTACAATAATTGAGGAGAAGTAAGAAATATATAAGTCTTTTCTCAATTCGGGTATTCAATTTATTAATATATTATTTCAGATATTTAGACTCTATCTCAATTCATCAAGTCATATGAGATGGCTTTTTTTTTTCCTTGTATGCATTTAATTGAGAAAATGATTATGCATCAGACCACCCGTTTGATGGACACAAAACCGATAAGAATGATATGTATAAAAAATTTCTCACAATAGGGTTGCTCACCACACAATAATCTCTTAACTTTCACCCGCGATTTCGGTCGATCACATTTGAGAGGAGAAACACAATAACTTATATATGGCAGCTACTAACTACACCTAGTATTGGGAAAAATGGACTTAAGGTTTAACCAATAGACCAAAACTTAAGTGGGCTCAAGCCCAACAAATTATAATAATTAAATCATTTAGTTGAAAAGAAAAATTAAATCGGACTTTGAATTGATTTGGAATGGAATTACTTATAAAATAAAATTAAAAAATAGCATTTTATTTTATGATTAAATTTTTTTCCAAATAAATCGACATCTCACTCCGAATGTTTATAAAATATTGCATAATGACTAAACACATTTTTAGATAGGAAAATAAATTTCTATAAAAATTATCAGTTCAAATACTAATATAATGATACTAACGTACACCAACAATAAAATAATTTATAATTCTTATTGATCATCAATTTTTTTTGTTTTGTTTTCAAAACGTGACATATATAATACGAAAATAAAATGAATTTCATCAAATATAGAGGGACATAGACCTTTTTATCATTTAACATCTAACAAAATATGTGTAAGAATAACATTACACAATAACATCAAATCAAATCAAAGTTGATGATTCATCTATTGATATACTTTGCTTAAATGTTTTGATTAAAAAGTTAGAGATCTAAACTCACAATTATCAAAGTAAACAAATCAATTATCTATGATACCAACATTATTTTTTCTATCAAAAGAGTACATAACAATATATAATATATATATATATATATATATATATATTTTAAATATCACCATTCACTTTATAAGTATTCTATGATCTTGTAAAACTGCCATGTATACATACTTGAGTCTCTATGTAAGCAAAAATATCATAAGCATCTAATGGGAGGTGAAACGCATGTCAACCTTAGGAGTATACATCTATTATTTATTGTCATATACATCTATCACGTCATACAATAATTTCCACACGACACTTCAACATTTGTTCATATACCTACACTCGCACAATGTCATACAATTAATATTCACATGGCACTTAAATTGTCACACTCTCATATACAGTCCATACACACCTTCCATGCAATATCACACGTGCTTATATGCCGTCCATACACACACTACAAGAAAATAAAAGTTTGGTATAAAATATGTTAACATGACTATGAAATTTTCAATAAAAAATTTCGTAGTTTGAATTGCCTATAATATTTTTTAATTATATAGATATCTTCATTTTTTTACCTATAAAAAATTTACTAACAAAATTTTCCTAGACAAACTATTTACAGGTAAATTTTGTGTACACAAATTGCTTATGTGTAATTAATTATCTTGGTATTTTATTTCATGGATAAAAAATTTTATAGGCAAAAAATTTGTAAGTGAATAAATAAAGTTGTTTATATGATTATAAAATTTTATAGATAGTTCATAGAAAATCACACATAAAAATTTATTAAAATTTTTTATAGATAAGTTTAACTTCATAGACAATTTTTTAATTTTTTTCTCATGCAAAATATCTTTTCATCTATTATTCCACATAATTGATAGAAAATAGTAAACTTTTGTATATGAACTTTACCCAATATCACACTAGCAACATTATTATTTTAGAACAAACGTTTTGACCCAAGAGATTAAATTTTCTATATAATTTATATAAATTAATTGTCTTCTTTTTAACAGACCCATAGTACAGGCCCACAAAATTTGGGAAATCAAGTAATCTCATTGGGGCCCAATTCATTTTTATAAAAATAAAAGCATTTAAAAAAATTGTGTAAAATTAATGGAATATTAAATTTTGATGGATTTAATACATATGGTGCAATTATTTTGGTCCTATTTTCAGATAAAAATTCAAGTAATTTCTATAAGGGCAATACAGTCAAATTCATAAACACGTGTTACAAAAAAAATAATTTTATTTTCAAGAAAATCTTATGATTGCTTTTTAACACACAAAACGCTATATACGATATTTGTAGTTAGATATTAAAAATAATAATTTAATGTGTATTGTATATTTTAAAAAATTAAAATTATAATTAAATTTGAGTTTAAAATTCAAGTGTATATATTAAAATTTGTGTGTAAATTGCTCTCCCATCGCTAATTAAATATTTTTATTTTTAATTTTGTAATTGGTCCAATTTTTCTTTTTATTTATTACTCTTATTCAAACATGAGATACTGCTCAAAGTTCAGAGAAAAAAAAAATACTTGGATTAAAAACTCATTAATAAATACATCTTTGGAGTTGGGAGTATGTGTTCTTAATTCTTTTTATAATTTTTAAATTCAACTTTTAAATAAGAATATTGTTCAAAGGAAATATAGTAAATAATATTCAAGCTAGGCATGTATATGTTCAAAGAATCATATGGCCAATAGAGATGACTCATTCAAACTCGAAAACATAAAATTTGTAATTGATTTTTTTTAGAGTAGTTTAATATTTTTCAATTTAACTTTAATATAATTATATGATAACTTTACTATTATTTTATTTTATAAATTATATTTATATATATATTAGATGGAACAAATTAAAATAACATCCTATTGAATACGAATAAAAACATTTTATTTTATTTTAATAACATTGACATTGTTATTTTTTTAATAATGCTTCATCTGAAAAAAAAAATTGGTTGATGTGATTAAATATAATTAACCACACATTAAAAATATTATTATGCATCCTTTCATTTTACATGTTTGAATTTAATTTACACCATGACATATAATAATTATTCTTATAATTTTAATTTTAAATTATTTTAATTTATAGTTCATTAGTGGTCTTTTTAGACCAAGATTCCTCGAAAAACAAACCACTAAGATCCTAATTATTAAATTTAGTGTGTTTAACATTTTTAACTAGACATCCTAATTAAAACACCAAAACTATAAATAAGGAAAAACATATTTCGTAGATAATATCTATCTAAAAAAGATATGTATCTCTAAAATAAATCACTAATAATACGTATCCATTAGTATAATAAATAAAATATTAATATAATTATAGCATTATTTTAATTCTATCTAAGAAGGATATTCATCCGTATTTTTTTTAATTTCTATATATATATAACCCTTTTCTCCCATTTCAACGTATCATTTCAATTATCTCTACTTGCCATAGTTCATCTGCCATCTCTCATATTATTTTTTCTTCTTCAATTAAATACATAAAATAATTCTATTAAATATACACTTTTATTTCTTATTTAATTTACTTTGTGATCGATCATGGATATTGATGGAAGGAGCCATAGTCACAGATTCAGACAACCGAACAAGAAGTCACCTCGTGGTACGTATATTAATTTGAATTATTGACTACAAATTAGTGTTGCTAATTTTTTTTTTTTTTTTGCATGATGGTTTTATAACATCATCTTGTTGATTTCTTATTCGGTTGTAGGGTTGTAAACGAATCGAATATTTGTAATCGAATTTTAGTCATAGAATTTCGAATATGAATATCAAAATATGAATATCGAATCGAACAAAAAAAAATTTAATTCGTTTTACAACCCTAATTTATGGGCTTGTAATTCTTAAAATAGTAATAATAATTATAGTATATACACATATTTAATCGAATATTTACGAATATCAAATCGAATATTTTAATTTTGTATTTGTATTTGAATAATAATTGAATCAAATATTTATCATCAAATTTGAATTCGAATATCGAATCGAAACAAAAAAAATTCCCTATTTGGTTTGTGCCATTTTTTATTTTTTTTGTAATCTGAAAATTGGAAACAACATGTTTAATTTTTTTTTTTTACGTAAGTTGAAAACCAATAAACAAGAAAGCTAGAGTATCTTTTATCAATTCCTTTTATTCTTTATATTGAGCCATGAAATCTTGTTTATTGATTCTGAATGTGGCTTTCTAATTTCTCCCTTTCTTCTTTTGTTCCGTTATTAACTTTATTAATCAAGTAATAATTAAATTGAATATTTATATTAATTTTATATTTGTATTTGAATAATAATTAAATCGAATATAATAATTTTGTATTTTAATAATAATTAAATCAAATATTTATCATCGAATTTGAATACTAAATTTCGAATATAAATATCGAATCAAACCAAAAAAAATCTCTATTCAATTTGTGCCTTTTTTTTTTTTGGATCTGAAAATTGGTAAGAACATGTTTAATTTTTTTTTTTAACATAAGTATTGAATACCAAAAAACAAGAAAGAATATTTTTATATGAAAATGGTTCATGAACCTATTTTAAAGTATTAAATATTTAATTAAGTATATCAAAATATTAATCGGAAGCATCAAAAGTTGAGGTCAATATTGATCAATATTTTTTATACTTCTAGTAAAATTTTTGATACTCTTGATTTGATACTTTAAAATTGGTTCATGATAATTTATTTTGAACTATTTTCATACAAAACTTTACCAACCAAAAAAAGGTTTGCGAGACCTTGTTATTAATTTTTTTACACATCAATTTCTGTAAACTCAGGTTTGTTTGAATTTTTTTCTTTAAAATATTTTTATTTTATATATGAGGTGTTAATATTTAGTCATAGTGACACTTTTTATATTAAATACTTAAAAAAAAAAAGTTTACATCATCACAATTTTTTTTATTCTTTATCTTGAGCCGTGAATTCTTGCTTCTTGATTCTGAATGCAGCTTTCTAATTTCTCCCCCTCTTTTTTTTTTTTTCGGTTATTTTATCACATTTCCCATTATTTGGCAAGTAAATTGTGATCAGAATTTTCAAACTTGAACATGGAATTAAGATTGAAGATAATGGAGTATGTGTTGGGTGTATTTGGATGCATTCCATGTATTTTTAATTGTACCTCAAATGCAAAATCAATTTTGATCAGTCCATATTTGAAATTGGATCAGTCCAAATTAAAATTAAAATTGAGTCTAAATCTCAAGTACATACTATGCACTTGGGTGGAACCAAGATTTTGTGAAGATAATCTATTTATTTTTAAGGGTAGTTAATTTTTTATGGGGTCTTCTGCCAAAATTATTTTCACACTATTCTTTTATAATTTTTTTAGACGTAGGAACATTATTTTCACATTAAAAAATTTTTATATTTATAAAAATTAATAAAATGTTTTTTTATTCAACTCTCCCAAGCTAAATCTTACATTCATATATGTGTACCAATATACTTATGAATTCCTATTTCAATTTCAAACAGTGTTATGTTTCCGTAATTAGAAGATTAAAAATATATAGTCAGTTTATTATTTACACTAGCACTTATATATATAATCAAAGGTACAATATATAGTTCTAAAATTTGAATCTAATCCTTAAACTTTTGAAAGAGACTGGAGACTCTCTATATATATATATGTTAGTTTGCTTATTATATTAATAAAATCCTCCTATCAATGCTCTCAGCACTAGAATTAGACTATCTACGAATACAAGAAAGGGAACAAACAAGAAGTAGTACGTGTTGTTGGAAGAAAATTGTAATTCGTGAGGTTTGGGAGTGGAATCTGGAGGAGGAACTGAGGCTCCTTAGTGGATGTCTACCCCGATTCCGTATAGCATCGTTTGATACGGAATTTCCGGGCAATGTATTCACTAGCCCCGTACACTTCTCAAAACTTTCCCCCATGCAGCGATATTGGTTGATGAGGCGCAACGTCAATTCCCTCAAACTCATCCAATTAGGTCTCACCCTCTCTGATGCCCACGGTAATCTCCCTATGCTGGACACTGAATTTCACTACGTTTGGCAATTCAATTTTTATTTCGATCCGGATTGTGATCGCCATGATTCGGAATCCATCAATTTTCTCAAGAGCCACGGCATGGATTTTGACAAGATTAGGGATGCGGGCATCGACTCTCGCACTTTTGCACTGAAATTCAATGAATTCGGGCTGGGCCCGTGCTCCGGCCTGACGTGGGTCACTTTCGAAGGACTCTACGACTATGGCTACTTGATCAAGATTCTTACGGGCAGACAACTTCCCCACGATTACGACGAATTTATGATACTGAAGCAAGCCTACTTCGGCATGGCTAATCTTGATACCAAACAAATGGCCAATAACTTTGGGCTCTACGGCGGTTTGGAGAAGATTTCCACCAGGTTGAAGTTGGAGCGGGTTGCCGGAAAGAGCCATCAAGCGGGCTCCGATAGTTTGCTCACCATGCACCTATTCCTCGAATTGATCAAGAATAATTTCATCACCTTTCCCATATTCGTCGTCAACAAGTTCAATCAACAAATTATGGCTTGTAGCATGGGTTTATGTCCAAAACCACATCCCTACTCTAATCTTGTCCCACTAACCATGCATTAATTAATTTAAATATTGTATACATATATATATTTCATGATTTATATAATATTGACTACTTTTTTCCTCACTTATATATTTGGAATTTCATATGTCAATATTAATGGTTGGTTAAAATAATACTACTGCAAGAGAATTTATGATTTAATTTCTGAGTATATATGTATGTCTTGCTTAATTCATATGGTTCTTGATATATGAATGTTCTCTCGCCCTATTTTTGCTAACTAATTGTGTTTTCTGAACCTTAGTTGGGTGAGTTTGTTTAGATTCTTGGTTCTTGTTAATTTCACAACAATACATTAATTGTTTTACTTCATAGTTGCTGACTAATTCTTTTCTTCAATATTATTAATTAAAATACAATTAAATAAATTATCCAGACTAAAATTTGCTGACTTTTATGAAAAGTTGTAAAATGTTTTTATAACTTTTAAAAATTATGCACCTTATATTTACTTATTGAATAATCCGCAACATTTATGATGTTGGTACAAAACAAGCAATTCTAAAATCTAGAGAATGTATATTTATGGGATGATTTTTAATTCAAATTTTAAAAAATTGGGATTAAACTATGATAAAAGTGGCTAACTACAGAAATATTCATAGTGCGACGGCCGACGTGTAATGTTTGTTTTCGAAAATTCAAAATTAAAGTGAAATGAAAATTCCAGTGCATGGTATTGCACCCCAAGTGCACACAAATTTTTGTGTTTAATCATTACTAATTATAATGAATATTGTCACCAAATAATATTGTGATGAAATAATTGTGTCAATAATTACATTGAATAAATAGATAAAAAAATTTATAGCATTGTCATAAAAAATTTAATTTAAATAACAGATGCATATTATAACCAGTAATTACGAATATCGTCACTAAAGTTCACTCTGACAATTTTTTTATGGTGTCATCAAATTGACAAATTAGCAACAAAAATATAAATTATTGTTAAACAAAAATTTTATTTTGTCATAATTTTTTTTTTTTTCTATTTCCAGTGATGATAATAAAATTTGTCACATTTAAGTAATAAATTGACGAATTATTTATCGTTGCGAAAAAATTTGTCATGTGATTTACTGTAGTGATATTATCAAAAGGATTTTACGTAGGTGATCAATGCAACTCTTCACGAAACATAAAACTATTATCGAAACTTCCTTCGCAATGGATCAAGATAGTGCAAAAGGATGATATGCATACAAAATATCAACTCACCAGATCACTCTGAAGAGGCAAGTGCAGACTGCAACACATCTTCAAGGTACTTCTCAGCAGCAGCATACTGCCTCTTCTTATCTTCAATTGCCAAAGCTGCCAAAGCCTTGTCCTGGAAGATGCACAAGTTTCAAAATTATCTACAATATGTAAACATAAAGAGACGAAAAACTTTCGATATATTTATTAAAGAGAAAGGATACTACAGGAGGAAGGTCTTGAAATAGATAAATATAGAAACGTCTACGATCCTCTGGAGGGCTTAAGCGGCCACCTAATTTATTGATTTTGTAAAAATTGAGTCGGGAGAGGACCGCCTAACCCAAGTTTTGCAACAATGATAAATATAGGAGTATAATTTATTTTTTTATTACCAAGTAGAGCACTTGATTCTCCAGTAACATCATGATGAAGTTAGACCAAAAAACTGGAGCCTTCGTCCATTGTGTTGTTGCTCTCCATGAAATTTATGATGAAGCATCATGAAGGCGTTTAGTGCCTTGTCAGTATTTCAACAATTTTCTCCATAATTTTGTTGGCACCTATATATGTATATGCTTGTAAAAGGATAGGGAGATGTTGTCTACCACATAGTCTTTCACTCTGTTAACTATTTATTTTTAAGATAATTTTTCAAAGACTAATTCTCAATTCTTGTTATAGCTTCCTTTTTAAACTTCTCAGTAAACACATGCAAAAATTACTTAGAATTTGTGGGTGTATTTTTCTATCTGAATCTCAAGTTTCTTGATTTAAATTTTCAAAACCATAATAAGGATCATATTTGTTGTCTATATTTATTTTGATGAAAATTGAAAAAAGAAATAATCTACAATATGTGTGGTATAGTTTCGTAATAATAATATTAATTTATAGAAACAATGATATGAATTAGTTTCAGAGTAAAAATATAAATTATAAGTGGATGATTAATTGGCTTGGATTTTTACTCAATCTTGATATATACCACACAAGCTTTGTAAAGAAATCAAACTTACAATTAATATATAAGAGCTGAAATTTATTTATAATTAAACACGAAATAAAAATATACATAGAGATAACAAGCTCTTGTCCTGTGTAATATGAGCTATCTGTCTGAATTATTTTAGTGATTCAGAACAAATTAATTTGTAGTGACTAAGATAAGGGAAAGTGATAGATAAAAGGTTGGACCCAAACTTGATACAGAATCCTAGGGTACTTCGTCTATCATGAAGATCGACCGCAATGTCAGCATCTGTAAACCCTTGATGACGGTACTCGATGACTGGAATGAAAAATTTGACATATATATATTCAACTTATATATTTTTATAGGAAATTTACGGCCACTATTCAAAGATGTATATTAGAGTTAACTTTGTCATAATACAATAGCTCGCAAACCACACGAGAGAGATAATCGATCTACCTTAAAATTTGAGAGATTAGTTTTATCTTAAAACAAAACGTTATTCCTTAGTTTTTTGCAAAAAAAAAAAATCTAGGGAGGGAGTCTTGCGTGAAACTGTCCGACGAATCTCATACTTGAAACATAACTCTATTTAGTCAATTTCCCCTGGTAACATTTGCGACTGAAGGGATTCTCTACTAATGGGAGAGATATCTCAAAATAGACGCATTTGCTACTAATGTGACAATTGGCTAAACAGATTTTCATCTCAACGGATGAGATCCGTGAGACTATCCCACACAAAACTCTTTCCCTAAATTTAATTTCAAATAATTAAGAAGCAATATTTTATTTTAGGATAAAAGATATCTATTAAATTCTAAGGTAAATTCGTGTCGTTTGTGTGCTACTTTATGATGACAAAGTTTACTTTAATATGACTCTCTTTGGATAGAAATTGTAAATTTCCTATATTAAATAATAATTCAAATATAAATAAATCAAACTTAAACTCCAACAACATTTGCAAACTTTTTTCTCAAGATTGAATAGCTGAGAGAGAGATAGCAAATAAAGTTACTTTATAAATACTAATTTAACATCAGAATAATAAAATAATAATTTTTAAAATTTATATTCCTCACAACCATCAAATTTTATTTTTATTTTAAAAACATTTCACCATCAAATGGGAAAGAAAATGAAAGCCATCAAACAAAAATCACCTATATCACTTAACAAATTTTAGAATAAGTGGAGAAATAACCACACATTAATATCAAATCTAAGTCAATAATTATCGATTGATAAAATTTTCCGAGTTATTTTGATTCAAAGAGTTTGAAATCTGCCATCCCAATACATAATTGAATAAACCAACAAATTGGGATAATCAATACTGACATTATATTGAAGAGATGCGTATCGATCTACAAATCACCTATAATTTTGATAATAACATCATTCGTACTTTGTAAAAAGATTATGATCTAGAAAAATTTCTATAGAATTTATGAATATATATATATATCAATCCTAGGAATTTGGTGATACTTATATACCCTAAAAGCATCAAAAGAAATACTTAATCACATTATAAAATTGTTGCATGACATTGGCTTTTATAGATAGGTCATTGACTCGACCTACCAATTGTTATCACACACGTCTATTATACCATACATCAATCTTCACGTGGCAATTTGACACGTGCTTAATTATATATCATTCGTACACACTTATAATACCATACATCAATTTCCACGTGGCAATTTGACACGTGCTCATTTATCATTCGTACACGCTTATAATATCATACATCAATTTCCACGTGGCAAGTGTGCAAAAATTATAAAAAAAAATACACCCCAAAAGCACACTCAGAATGAGTGTGCAAATATTCTAAAAATTGCACACTTGCCCCTCTTTGTAATAAATCTAAAAAAATTATCTCTTTTTGTAACTGTCCCTATATTTATTTGTCTATTAAATGATATGAAATTTTTTGTACTATCGACCAACCTATGTAAGTAATTTGGCTAGAATTTCATTTTGATTTTGACATGTAAGCAAATTTCAATATTTTTATGAGTTTTCAACCAAGAGGGACGAAATTTGGATACTGAAAGACTAAAATTGGGCACAGATGGACCAAAATTCAGATATAAAAAAGATAAAGGATTATAATTTGAATTCATCTAGTGTAACCAAAATTAATGTTTATCACATTATATTACTATATTTACTCCAAACTTCGAATATTGATTTTGTGGGTTGGCCATGTTGTATCTCGCATGACTAGCCTTTATATCATTGTTGGATTTATTTAAATGTTAGAATTTTTTTAATGAAAATAAATATATGGTAATTATAATTATTAATAAAAATAGAAAATGTAAATAATATTAATTTTCTTTCTAAATAAAGTAATTATTACCTTATTGTATTAGGAGCAGTATTTTTCTTATCTTATAATCATTCTCTTCGTTAAATCTTTCATGTCATAATCTATAACGTTCTTTGTGTGTATTTTTTCAAAATTAGAGCACTACACCGATAAGATGTATAGCCATTATGAAGATTGAAGACAAATATTAATTCATTCAACAAATATACAAGAACAAATAAGAAAAATAAAATTTTATTATTATTCTTCTTAAAGAGTTCGAAATAAGTGTTTCCTAAATTTGATTGGATTATGGTTTAAATTATAACATTACTATTTATTATAATAAAAAATAATAATAATTATATTTTGCTAAAAAACGAAAAATCAGTTTAGTTGTACACTGACTTTTAGTTATAATTTGAATATTATTTGTATTTGCGTTTTTATAATTTTATGAACTAAATATATAATACGCTAGTAATGATGTATCTATCATATTCAAATTATCTTTCAATTTTGGTGTTATATCATCATTAAATTCATTATAAACATAAATTACTAAATTTATACACCATATTTAATTTTTATTTAATAAGAAAATAAAAAACACAAGAAAAGTATAAATATTACGTACAAATATAAAAAAAATTCATCCATGATCATTGTTGTATCTAGCTCCTCGATCCCCGAGTCTTATTTGATACATCACCTTGTGTTCCAACCTTCATCTCTGTATCTGAATAAGTTGACGTCATCGTATCCCCCACACCACCTGGATTGTTGAATTTTTCTGGGATCAAGATATTGTAATCACCAGTCCACCACCACCACCAACTTGAGTTGAACTACTCTCGCTATGAGGATATTGGACCATATATCTCACATTTAGATCAAATGGAGCATAATAGGAGGAGGTCGAGTTGCTCGCCAAATGTGTCGGATCACTAATCTTTGGGAACCCCGACATATCGAATCCACCCGAATTAGTGAATCCAACACTTTGACCACTTTGCTGATCATGGTTTGGCCCCTTTAGGATATTGGCCGAACTCCCCAAACTTGCAGTACGTTTTAGTCGGGATTGAAAGATAGATTTGAAGCTCAAGACGTCTTTCTGCAGTTGGATGAGCTCCTTGTAGTTCATCTCATCGATGTTCGGTTTGAATGTGTTGTTTAGTTCTTTGTTCCGTTGTCTTTCACGCGCTAGGAGCCCCTCTTTATGGATGAGCTCCTGGTTGAGTTGGCGATTGCTTGCACCATGATGAGTGGCAAGCAACTGGTTGGTTGGTGCTGTGGGCCCACCATTGGTGTTTAGAAACCTATTAGCAATGGTTTCTACACTTGGGTGGCCGTATGTATGGGGCTTATTGCCCGAAGAGAAGACCACTATAGCGCTCTCTGCACCGCAAAGTGTGTTAAGTTCATTGGTCTTTTTGAAAAGACCAGCACGTCTCTTAGAGAATGTGACTTGGAGATTTTTCGCATTCTCTATTTTCTCCATTTTAAGCTTTTGACGACCTTTTCCCTTTTTCTGGTCATTTGGCTGGGAAGAGTTAATGTTGTTTTCATTTGGATTAGTTCCATATGAAGTATTCATGGTAAAAATAAAAATATATAAATATTTCTATGAAATATATAAAATTAGAAACGAACGAGAGCAAATCGAATTTAGCGAACAAAGAAGATTTATTTATACGAGAAAAATATTGTGTAAATTAACATTTTAGATTACTGTATTAATTGCAAATTGTCAACGACTGTAATGAATATACCTAATCAGGCCAGGAAATATATTTCTTTTCTCCATTATCTATAAAGAAAATTGAGTGGGTATTATGTGTATAATACACATGAAAATAAGTTGCGTGTTTAACAATTACACTCAATTCAATTTGTCAATAAATGGATAGTTTGGATCGAATCATAATTCGAATCAAGTCAAAATTGATATACATGTTGACAGAATTTGTTAACGGTGTTTGTTTATGTGGCCTTTCAACATTTAATTCTATCAAACAATAATCCAAGATTTTATGTTCTTGGATGTAATATGAGGAGGGAAAGTAGAGAGAGAAATATTGCAAGAGTAGTAGTATTGATTTTCAGAATTTGTGAGGAATTGTCTGAATAGTACACGAGAGGTCTTATTTATAGGTGTGCGAGTGTGAGACGGCACCTTACGAGCCTATATGGCCTCCGGTGTTGACGAGGGCTCCTTACCCTCGACTTGATCTCCCCACACTGCTTCCTATCTAGTGCCTCGTTCTACTACAATGTCTTAGACTAGACGGGCCTCATTAAAAACCTCACCGTAAACCACCCTTGTGGATAAACCGGACGGAGGGAAAAAGAGTGCGCCATCGGGGTCCTATAGATTAAGGGCGAGCTCATGGGCGAGCTCTTAGACGAGTCGGGCGATCTCATAGGCGAGCTCTACTGCCTTGCGTGGTCTGTGAGTGTTGCGTGATGATGAACTCTGACGAGACCTCCATGATGGTATGGGGTGAGCCCTGGGCGAGCTCTATCACTACAGGGGCGACCTCTTGATTCTTCGAATTACCTCGAGTGGCTCGCCCATCAACAATTACCCCCCAGCTCGCCTTCATCATGGTTCGTGGCATGTGTTGGCGAGCTGATATAGGACTCTCGGGCGAGCTTTCCCGTGGGTGGAATTCGAGACGTCACACGCGTTTCCCTCAGCGTCGTTTCCCGTGCCTGTAATAATAACTTTTCAAATTCTTTGCAAAGAGGTCCCTGATCTATCGGGAATTTCGAGCTTGTGCCCAGCGTCTATAAATAGGCAAAAACGAAGGATTTCCTCATTTTGCTTCCTTCACTTCTCAGAGCGCATTTCTGGTCAATCCTCTGCTTTAGACGCGTCTGCCAAGGTAGAGACTCGGATTCTTCCTCTCTTTCCCTGCTCTTTATTTTCGAACGTCTAAATTATGTCTGAGAACTCTTCGAGCCGTTCCCCCCCGCGTCGAGATTTGGGTAAAGGACAAAGGACCGATGACCTTCCGAACCCCCGAGAGGCACCCGTGATCCTCTCTTCGAGCCCCGGGACGAGCTCTGGGATGTTCCCGAACAGTGGTGAGCTTCAGGGGTCAGTACGTTCTGACTCCAGCGAGCAAGCTACAAGTTCCAGCGGGTATTCCCCCCTTCGCGAGCTCTGGGATTACTCTGAGCGAGTTTCTGGAGGGGCTGCGGCCCCGGTCGAAGAAGAGGTCGCTGAGACCGATGCCCGAGAGGAGGTCGCCGAGGTGGTGTCCGATGATATCGTTGCCGAGCTGGCCCGCGAAGTCGACGAAGAGATCGACGGGGATACAGGGATGGAGGTTACTTACGAGTACCTCCATTTTATCGACTTTCCCTTCCCCAAGCTCCCCGAACATCAAATCTCCGCCGAGGTCGTGCACGAGTTCGACTGGAGTGAGTATGTGAGGACACATGGGGCGAGCTTTCCCCTACCTCGGCGAGCTCCGATTCGAAAAGCTGCTGGTAGGTCTGATTTGAAGGCCAACGGGGTGGAGAGTATCATGAGTGAGTTTGCCCTTCCGGACATTCGGAGGCGGTTCCGCATCCCGCTGGACGTTTTTATGTATCCTGCCGAGGAGAAAGAGCGGGCCGACCTCCCCCCTGCCGGGCTCACTGCCATGAACTATCATACCCTAAAGGCAGGGCTTATTCAACGTGATCAGACAAGTGGTGGAGACATCACAACCGCCTCGCCAGAAAAGCCCCGCAGCTCCGCGACCTCAGCGAACTGCGGCGACCCAGGAAGACTTAGCTCCCGCTCTGAGGGACCTGGTCAGCAATCCTGACGAGCTCCGACGCACCATCGCGACACTACAGAGGTTGCAGCAGCGACAACAGGACGAGCTCGCCCTAGTACCTAGGCGAGCTCCAGCCGCCGAAACCAGGGAGCAGACCAGGCCCACCCAGGGCACCCAAACCAGGGGAGACTACAGCGTACTCCCCACCGAGCAGGAGGCGAGCTCGACACAAGCTCGCCAGCGCAGGGAGAGGACCGGTAAAGCCAAAATGGGGGAGGAGGGTCCCGCTCCTTACACTAGAAGGGAGCCGGCCTACACCGGGGCGTCTGGCACCCACCAATCTCAAAGGAGGGAAGTCCTCCAAGGCCGCCTGGGCCCGAGGTACGAAGAGAATGAGCGTGCGGCAGCCCCAGCTGCGTCCCAGTGGGACTCTGACCAGCAGCCGCGCAGGTCAGCCCATGAAAGGCTGAGAAGGCCCGCCACTGACCGGCTAGGCCCCCACGGCGGACGCCAATTCCAGCCCGTCACTGAGAGGTCACCCCAGAGTGAAGTACCTCGGGGACGTGCGTCCGCGAGACGCATGACCTTTGAGCACCCTCCACCGGAGGTGACCCGTGAAGACGAGCTGGCCTCACTGAAAAAGGCCGTTGAAGTGCTGCAAGTACAGGTAGCAGCTAAGTCTGGCGGACCTGACGCCACGACTCTCCCCACCTCTCCATTGGCACCTGCCATCCTCCGCGCACCGGTCCAGAAGAAAATCCAATTTCCGGTGATGTCCGCGTATGAGGGCGAATCCGATCCGAAAGTCCACCTGGCCAAGTACGCGGATTTCATGATTTCGGTCGGCGCCACCGACCCCACCCAGTGCCGGAACTTCCCACTGACCCTAGGGGACAGAGCTCACCGCTGGTTCTCTTCACTCGCCCCGGGGTCAATCTGCTCATTTGGCCAACTCTCGCGGGAGTTCCTGGCCCACTTCTCTGGGTTTGGATCTTACCTTACCCAGAAGCACCGACTCGCCAACATACATCAAGGTGAGTACGAGACCGACCAGCAGTACCTGGAAAGGTTCGACAAGATTCTGCTGGAAGGCGAGCCGGTAAACGACGACACCAAGGTCGTCGCAGCGATGGGCGGACTCAGGAGGGGCACCGACCTCTGGAAGGAAATGCACCTCGCATGTCCCAACACTTATAGCGAATTCCGCCACAAGGCGGGGGTGTATGTGGCTATGCAGGAGGCACTACTGAAAGAAGTTGGTGCCCACGAGGAAAAGAAGCCCTACGGGAAGAAGTCTGGGGGCACCTACAAAGCCCCCCGGAACTTAAAGGCCTTCGGCGAGGGAGACGAGCTCAAAGAAAAGCTCAACCAGGTCCTCGCTGTCTCCGTCGACCACATCTTCACTGCCGTCCAAGGCAAGGCCATGCTGGAGGAGCCAAGGCGGATCCGCCAGGACCGCATGAAGCTCAACCCCAACAAATTCTGTGCCTACCATCAGGCCATCGGCCACTTCACCAGCGAGTGCCGAGATCTCCTCAAGCAACTCTGGAAATTTTACGAGGAGGGAAAATTGTCCGAATTCGTGAAGAAGGCCCCAGCTAAGAGACCAAGGTTCGAGAGGAGGGCTACCTCCGATGACGAAGAGGAGGAGGCGGACCAACCTGGTCCCCATCACAGACGGAGGGCACCTCCCCAACCTCAGCAAAATATGGAGCCGACTCGGGAACTCTTGGTTCTTGAGGAGGAGATCGGAGCCGCAGGAGGCCTCCGGGATGGAGGATTCTCCATATCTAGGAGAAAGAGGAAGGCCGAGATCCGGGCCATAAATCAAGTCCAGGAAGGCAGCTCCGGCCCCAGGTCCGCCTCGCAGCTCGTTGACGAGCTAACATTTTCTTCTGCGGACCTGGAGGGGGTACTGATGCCCCACAACGACTCATTAGTGATAACCGCCGACATCATGAACGTCCGAGTTCACAGGCTGCTTGTAGACACCGGCGCATTCACCAACATTCTCTTCAAATCCACCTTGGATGCCTTGGGTGATTTTGAGTCGTACCTGGAACCTAGCAATGCTAGAATAGTGGGGTTCGGAGAGGCTGTAACCGTCCCCCTAGGTAGTGTTAGGTTGAGCGTCCAACTTGTATCGGCTGAGGATCCCGCAAGGAGACTGACTAGGCTCATAGATTTCCTAGTTGTCGACCAGCAGTCCTCCTACAACGGGTTCCTTGGCCGCCCTTTTGTTAATGAATTCAAAGCGGCGTGTTCAACCTACTACTACTGTTTAAAATTTCCAACTCCGAAGGGTGCCGGAACTATAAAAGGTGACCAGAAAAAGGCCCGAGAGTGTTTACTCCAAATCAAAGATGGCCGGGTCAAGAAGTCCGTTACGCAAGTCCACATCCTTGAAGAGAACGTACAAATCAACCAAGGTGTTGGACCTGGGCAGAACACACAATCGACACCAATGGAGGACGTGGAAGAAACCCGACTGTGGAAACCTGCGCAGGAATCGGTAGCTGCGCAGGGACAGCAACCTACTCCCATGGAGGTAGTTGATGAGGCCCCAGGTGGAAGACCTGCGGGAGGTCAAGAACCAACGCCCATGGACGTCGACCCAATCCCTCTAGTCACCATGCCACCTCAAGCTGACAGGCCACCGGAAGAGTCCACAGCTGATGAGCTCGCTCAAGCTGAAAGCCAGCCCGAAGACCTCGAACCTCGCATAGGCCACGAGCCTGTACGGATGTCACATGAGGAGTGGGACGAGCTCATCAACGACCCGAGGTGGAAATGTCAGAAGAGAAAAGCAACCCCCATGGAGGAGTTGACGGCACTCCCGGTGGACCCGGAAAGGGACTTAGAACTTTTCATCGGTTCTGAGTTACCTGAACCGTACCGGTCGAGGATGGAGCTGTTCTTAATGTCCAACCTGGACGTATTTGCCTGGTCCCATGAAGACATGACGGGGATCCCGTTGGAACATGCTTGCCACAGACTTAACATAGATCCGACGAAAAGACCCGTACGCCAAAAGCGAAGAAAATATGGACCAGACAAGTACGCAGCTCTAACAGTTGAGGTGGAAAAGTTGTTAGATAACAAGCTCATCAAGGAGGCTTTGTGTCCGCAGTGGGTCGCGAACCCCGTCCTGGTGAAAAAACACAACGGGACGTGGCGACTCTGCATTGACTTCACAGACCTGAACAAAGCATGCCCGAAAGACAACTTCCCACTACCTCACATTGACCAACTAGTGGACAGCACTGCAGGCCATGAGATGATGACATTCATGGACGCTTTTGCAGGCTATCATCAGATAGCTCTGCACCCGGAAGATCAGGAACACACGGCGTTCTACACCAACAAGAACATGTACTGCTGGGAAAGGATGCCGTTCGGACTCATCAACGCCGGAGCTACGTACCAGAGATTGGTGAACAAAATGTTCGACCAACACATCGGCGAATCCATGGAGGTGTACGTGGATGACATAGTCGTCAAGAGTTTGAGAAAGGAGAACCACCTGGACCACCTGAAACAGACCTTCGACATACTGCGCCACTACAACATGAAGTTGAACCCCAAAAAGACCAGCTTCGGCGTACACTCTGGGAAGTTCCTGGGGCACCTAGTTAGCCAGCGGGGAATCGAGGTCAACCCGACACAAGTCCAATGCATAATTGAGATGGGGATACCCGACTCCATCCAAAAAATTCAAAGACTAACTGGGTGCATGGCGGCCCTTAACAGATTCATCTCCAGGTCCGGCGATAGAAATCGTCCATTTTTCGAGGCAATTAAAGCAAACACACGGAGGTACAAAGAGGCTGCCAAAGCCAACGAGCTCCACCTCAAAAACTACTTCGTCTGGACAAGTGAATGCCAACGAGCCTTCGAAGATGTCAAAACATACCTGGCGGACACACAGATTCTGTCAAAGCCAATACCTGGAGAGAAGCTGTATCTGTACCTAGCCGCGTCGGAGGTGGCCATCAGCTCTGTCCTGGTCCGAGAAGAGGCGAAAACACATCTCCCAGTGTACTACGTGAGCCAAGTCTTACATGAAGCTGAGCTGCGGTACACCCCAACAGAGAAGCTGGCTTATGCACTGGTGATGAGTGTTAGAAAATTGAGGCCTTACTTCTTTGACCATCCGGTGGAGGTGCTGACAACGTTCCCACTGCGTCAAATACTACAGCGCCCGGACACTGCCGGACGCCTGCTGAAATGGTCACTGGAGATCAGCCAATACGGTATAACCTACGCACCCCGAACAACGATCAAGGGACAAGCACTGGCCGACTTCATCGTCGAGCTAACTTTCCCACAAGATCCGACGAGGGGACGTATAGCTCCGTGGCATCTCTACGTGGACGGATCATCAACTAGCATAGCAGCAGGCGCCGGCGTAGTCCTGATAAGCCCCGACAGACAAGTTTTCACCTCCGCAATTCGGTTCGACTTTCGAGCAACCAACAAGTTTTTGGGGATTCCCAGCTAATAATATCCCAAGTCCGGGGGGAATTTGAAGCAAAAGATCAGCAGATGATGACCTATCAGAAGATAGCCGCGCATCTGATCTCGATGTTTACACAAGTTTACATCAATCAAATACCGCGGCTAGAAAACACACAAGCAGATGCTCTAGCCCGGCTAGCTACTAGCAACGGCGAAGCTGAATTCACGGAGGTTGTGATCACCACACTGAAAAACCCCTCGACGTTCGACTACAAAGTAAATCAAACCTCGAGTGGGGGGCAGGAGGATAGTGAAGATAGTGAAGATTGGTGCACCCCAATCCGAAAATATTTAACTGACGGAACAACCCCCGTAGACACCTGGGAAGCTAGCCGGTTAGTAAAGCAAGCTGCCAGGTATACGCTGCTGGATGGCCAACTCTATAAACGTGGATTCTCTCTGCCCCTACTCAAATGCCTAACTAAGAAGCAGGGGTCCGAAGTGTTAGAAGAAATTCACGAAGAGATTTGTGGGAGCCACGCTGGGGGGCAAGCATTGGCATATAAAACGATCAGACAGGGCTACTACTGGCCCACTCTTCGCAAAGATGCCATCAGCTTCGCTCGAAGGTGCCGGAAGTGCCAACTTTTCGCACCTAACATCCACTCCCCAGCCAACCAGCTTAAGTCGGTTTTCAGCCCATGGCCTTTTGCGAAATGGGGTATCGACTTGATCGGCCCATTTCCACCTGGTAGAGGCGGTGTAAAGTTCGTTGTTGTAGCAGTGGACTACTACACTAAGTGGGCTGAGGCCGAAGCTCTCACAACCATAACCCAGGAAAGGATGATCGGCTTCATTTGGAAAAACCTGATCTGCAGGTTTGGACTGCCGCAGTCGGTCATCACTGATAATGGAAGGCAGTTCGACCGACAGAAGTTGAGGGACTTCTGCAGTTCATGGAACATCAAGAAGCACTACTCAACTCCATATCACCCCCAGTCGAACGGCCAAGTCGAGGCGGTAAATAAGATCTTGAAACACATATTAAAGCTCCGCCTCGAGGAAAAGAAAGGAAGCTGGGCAGACGAACTCCCGGAGGTCCTATGGTCTTACAGAACTTCCTATAGGGCCAGTACCGGGGAGACCCCGTTTGCCCTAGCCTTCGGGACTGAAGCCGTGGTCCCGGTAGAGATCCAGAACAAGACTTGGAAGGTGGTGGGGTATGATGAAGAAAAGAATGATGAAGCCTTGGCAATAGAAAAAGATCTGATCGAAGAAACCAGAGCTTCATCAGAAATGAAAAACGCCACCTACAAGCGTAGAGCGGAAAAATATTACAACTCTCAGGTCCGAGACCGAAAGTTCAAGGTCGGTGACCTGGTGTTGAAAAAGAAATTGATGGCCCCACCAGGTGTATTCAGTTCAAATTGGGAAGGACCATTCCGAGTCACTGCAGCTTGGCCAAACGGTACCTATGATCTAGAAGACGCAGAGGGCAAAGCTTCATCATACACCTGGAGCTCGGCACACCTAAAGAAGTTCTACCAATAGACTAGAATCCTGTAATACCTGTAATAGACTAGTCAAAGGTTTACATCAGAAATATAGATGGCAACCGATGTAAATTACGTTGCTATAAAAATTCAGAAAAATTCCCAAGTGTTTGGACCTGTGCAGCCCTCCGATCAGGCGAGCTGCACCAGGTCGCCAATTATGCTAGCTCGCCAAGCCTAGCTCGCCCACATGCTCAAAAGTCCGCAATGCGCAAGGACCAAGGTCCCAAACGTTATAATTAATAGCTCGAAGGCAAAGGCTAAAGTGCCCAAGGTCGCGAAGGTACCCTTTTTAAAGGGTTGCTAAGCACCTACTGCCACAAGTTAGAAAAATTCGCGAAAAAGACATAAACGTCTAAGGCAAGGTTCATGAGACCCAATGGCCCAACGTGAATCAATCGAAGTGCAGTTCGCTACCCTAAGTGGCCTAAGACGAACGATTCGCGGCCCTAAGTGGCATAAGACGAAGAATACGCACTCTAAAAATAGAGGTATAATTCGTAGTCGTAAGTGACATAAAATGAACGATTCGTTTCTCAAAGTAGAGTAAGACGAACAATTATATACCGGGAAAATAAACAAGAACGAGCTATTTTAAGAAATTATAACGTAAAAGTGCAAAAACATAAATGAAAAAAGTTGGGACAAAAAATGCTCGATTTATATTCAAAAGGATACTTAAGAGATTTTCAAGCCAAAAATATGCTTGAAAAAATCCTAAGTATGAGTAGTGGTGCTGGCCACAAAGGCCGACCAGCTAGCCGTCTTTGAACTACAAAAATGGAGCTCCTTCTGGGCGAGCTCCACAACCCGGCGACCTACTGAAACTGGGGAAATAAAAGCTAATCTGAGAAAGCAATAGTAAAGCCCTATGGTTTGGGGTCGGCGACCTCTGGAGTAGGGGCGACCTGGCGAATTGGCATGGCAAGCTCGGCATCAGGAGTAATATTCTCAGAGAATCCGCTTGTGCCGAGCTCGCTGATGTTTACCATCGCATCCCCGCAGACCTCCATGATCTGCTCCATGGTGGGCGGGACCTCACCTCCAGTCTCCCCCTCGGCACCTTCAGTCTCTTGGGCGAGGTCGGCAGTCAAGACCTGCTTCGTCTGGATGATGATGAATTTCAGACGAGCAGCATCGAGATTGATCCCATAGCCCGCGAGGTCTCCAATATTTAGTTCCGTGCCAGGGGGAATCGAGGACTTTTCCAAGCAATCCTCGAACTCGCCGACGAGGGCTTCCCACTCGCTGTCGTTATTAATCCGCGCCCATTGGAAGGAGCGGATAACCTCAGCAAAGCAGAGCACGAAGCCCTTGTCAGTAGCGACCATCTCAGCGAGCTCAAGTGCCTCAGGCTTGATTGCGGTTTCAGATTGGCTCTTGAGCTCGGCAACCTCCAAAGCTTTAGCGGCGACCTCTTCTCTCAGCCTCCGGCACTCCTCGGAATTTTCCCGGCTCTGATCCCGGAGGACCCCCACCTCAACCCGGGTCAGGTCGAGCTCCTTGTCCCGAGCAGCAAGTGCTCGGCGAGCTTCTTCGAGCTCGGCCCTTTCTTTGTGGAGGTCGGCTTGTAGTTTTTCAACCCTCCTTATGGCGAGCCGCTCTGCCTCCAACGAGGCCTTCGCTTTGGCCTCCATCTTGGCGAGCTCCTCGAGAGCTTTCTTCCGCTCATCGCCCACCTTTGTCAGCGCCCTTTTTGTGTCGCTGCGAGCTCTGTCGGCAGCAGTAATATCATCGGCAATGAGCTGGGCCGCCGCCATCGCCGCACTGGCGTAATGTATCGCCAACTTCGCCTTGTCGGCGGGCTTCTGCTTCTCGATCATGCCGAGCTCTGAAGCGGAAAGATACTTGGGAGCCTCTGTAAAGACTCGACGAGCTGCCCCCTCAGGAAGATCTCTCGACGAGCTCAGGGCTTTGGATCGCTCGGCGGTATGGAGAGAGCTGGGTCGTTGCGGGAACTAGGCAGGAGCATACCTGCACACACTTGTTTCAGTTAGCAAGAATTATAAGAACCGCTAAGGCTCCCAACTTCTAAAGAGGTCGCCCACTTACCCGAACCTGTCGGGGTTGAGCCCGAGCAGGGTGTCATCCCGAATAGGGACCCCATAGGGAGGCGGCGAGGGCGCACTCTGAGGAGTTGGGGGCGCCGCAGAAGATTGGACTGCGAGAGCTCGCCCTGACCCCGCGGGGGTTGATCCAGAGCCACCTTCAGCCCTAACCCGTTTGGCAGGGCGGGTCTCTTCCTCGCTCACCCGCGAGCCATCCCCTCGGTGGAGAGCTCGCCTCGTCGGTTGGGGGGGTTGGGTACCCCGTTCAAGGTCCGAGCCTCGGCCTGCCCCCTTCTTGGTGGCGGCAGCCTTTTCTTTTGGTTGGGGAGGCACCGGGATCTTTTGCGAGCCCGAGCCCCCGGCCTTTTCGGGAGCCTTGGCGAGCTCAAACTTTTTGGTGGCGCCCAGAACCGCCCCCGAAGGGATACCTTCCCTCCCTGGATGAGGTTTGCCCATCCTCAGCTGCCGAGCTAGGAAATGATAAGCTTCGGGAACTTCAATAGGCGGAAGCTCGGCAACTCCACCTACACCTGCATCAGGTAATCGAGTAAGTTAGGCGACCTCGAACACACGAGATAGCAACCTGAGGAAACTCGGGAAAAATTTGAAACCTTGAGCGGCGAGGTGATGTGGCGAAGTGATGAGACCGGCGAGCCTGCGGCAGTGGTGCTGGCACAGGTGTACGATCTCACGATCTTTCTTCTCTCGCAGACAACACACCGTCCGCACGAACTCAAAACCAGTCGAAACTTCAGGTTTCCCACGGCTCGACTTATGACGCTTCAAACCTGCAAAAAGATAGATTAGATCAGTAATCTAATCCGACGCACACACACTAAGGTACGTCACCTACAGCTCGCCTCCCCGTAGGACTCGGGGGTAAGAATGCGCCCTCCGCGACCATCAGAAGCTCGCCAATCCCCCCCGATGAAGAAGAACTGCTCCTTCCAATCTCGGATTTTATTAGGGAGGTCGCCTAAAAATTTGCCCCCCGGTCGAGCTTGGAAAGAATAATAACCCTTCCCCTCCCTCACTTGTCTGATCACGTTGAATAGCTCGCTAATCTCTGCCGTGCTTAGCAAGTTTTCATAACC
>JAPKLY010000550.1:1842-48718 GCA_026898435.1 Prunella vulgaris
AAAAAGAATTATCCTCTATTATAATATTTATTTTAATTTATATGTCCACAATTATTATTTATTTTATTAAACTACACAATTTGAGGCAGAACTTTTTTTTTTTTTTTTTTCAAAAGCTGCTCAACTTTGAAAGTTAGTCAATAAAATTGGCAAACAGACCTGGGTTGTGCCTGGAGTATAATCATAATAATTGAAGCCAGTCCCTGTATCATCGTCTTCCTCAGCTAAACCCAAATTATTCAAATTTCAAAGTGTAGAGGTTAGAGATGGCAGCTTCAGCTTATGCAGCACTAGCTTCTCTAATGAACACTATTCACAACCTCCACAATCATCCTCGCCTTTCCACTTCTTTTGACAAAAATCAGATTAAAGCTCTTAGCGAAAAGCTTGATTTCTTTCTAGATTTTATCGAGAAAGATTCCCACGGAGGTAGCAAAGAAGTAGAAGATTTGGAGAGCCAAATCGCTGCCGCAGCCCATGAAGCTGAAGATGTCATTGAATCTCATATAGTGGATCAAATTCTTCCCCGATCCAGTGAAACAATCCGAAACATCGATCTATCATCAGATCTGCAGAATATTGTAACTTACTTGGATTCTATTGAATCAAAGGTTGAGCACGTTAAAAAGGAGAGGAGATTCATCGAAGATGAGGAGCCCAAGTACTCGATGCCTGCTGCTAATTCATCAAGGCCTTCTGCTACTGGAAAGGCTACTATGGTGGGATTTGATGGCTACTTCAATACGCTTTTGGAGAAGCTCACTGGACAACCATTGGATCGACAAGCGATCTCAATTGTAGGTATGGTTGGCATTGGTAAGACAACTCTCGCTAGAAATATTTATGCACGTTTACTTAAAGATCCATTTGTCGATGTTTATGCTTGGGTTAGTGTGTCTGCGAAATACAATGTGAGAGAGATTCTTTTGAAAATTCTTGAGGAATCTCTTTATTGTCTAAGAGAACCCAATAGTAAAATTGACGAACAGACAACTCAACGTAAGTTAGGGGAACGATTGCATAAAGTTTTATGGAATAGGAGGTATTTAATTGTACTAGATGGCATGGATGATGATAAGCGGGGCATTGCCGCTTGGGAAGAAATAGAGCATTTTCTTCCAAACAATGAAAATAGTAGTCGAATTATTGTAACTACTAGGATATCACAGGTGGCTAACTGTTTGGGCTCATTCACGCTTGTGATGAAATCTTTAGACGATGATGAGAGTTGGAAACTCTTTTGTCTGAAGGCTTTTGGTCAAGAAGATTGCCCTGTTCTTGAACTAAAGGAAATTGGAAAGAGGATTGTTGATAAATGCAGAGGACTTCCCTTGTCAATTGTTGTGATTGGGGGGCTTCTTGGGAAATCCTCGAGCATGAAAGATTGGGAGTATGTGGAGAAACACATCAACTTAATTGTGAGTTCTGCAGAAGAGGATCGATGCTTCAACATAATATCGTTGAGTTATAACCACTTGCCTGTCTGTTTGAAACCATGTTTTCTTTACTTGGGGATATTTCCAGAAGACCATGAAATTTGTGTTTCCCAACTCATCAAGCTTTGGATTGCTGAGGGGTTCCTTAAACCAAATAAAGACCAAAGTTTGGAAGATGTTGCTAAGGGTTATATAGTGGATCTGGTTGATAGGAACCTCATTTTAGTTTGTGGCTTGGGTTCCAATGGAAGGTTTAAAACATGTAAACTTCACGATCTTCTACGATATTTTTGTATGAAGGTAGTTGAGAAAGAGAAGTTTCTTTGTGTCATGAGGGTTCTTGATACTCCACAAGACATACATAGGGAGCGTCGTATCATAGTTCATGGAGGCACTGCGGAGAACTCTCAAGTATTCCATGCTTTGGGATCAAAATCACTTGCCCGCTCCCTAATATGCCATAGTCCGACTGTATTGTCGTGTGAACCTAGATTGTTGAGAGTATTGACTGAGGCTTGTAGGGATTCCTTAGACGCTACTTTTCAGCAGGTTAACTTACGCCTTCTTGCCTATGAATCCGTCACTGCCCCGATTGGCTGGAATTACATTTATGATTCTCCTTTGCCAATATCCTTACTTTGGAATGTGCAGACGTTAATAATTGACAAAAGTATTGATGGAGTTGTTGCACCATCTGAAATTTGGGAGATGCAACAACTTAGGCATCTCCAGTTTCGCAAAATTTTTCTGCCTGATCCTCCTCCAAGAGAGAAACAGGGCGACTTTATTTTGCAAAACCTACAGACACTCGGGACTGTTTCAGATTTCAGGTGCACCGAAGAGGTCTGTAGGAGAATGCACAACATCAAGAAACTGCGTATTTCTTATGATGATTTCTCAGGGGAAGGTTCTGATGATTTCTCGGGGGAAGGTTCTGATGATTCCTCGGAGGAAGGTGAGAGAAGTTCAAAGTACGGTCTCTTTAATATGGTCAACTTCAACAAGCTCGAGTCACTAAACTGTTGTTTCACTACAGTGCCAAATCGGAATGATTTGCTTCAGAACCTTAAGTTTCCGGACTCTCTCAAGAGGTTGACTTTAGAATTTTGTGAGCTTCAGTGGAAAGACTTGACGGCAATTGGTCAGCTGCCTAATCTTGAAGTCCTCAAACTGAAACATGAATCGGTTAGGGGACGTAGATGGAACCCTGTTGATGGGGAATTTGAAAGCCTTCGATTTCTTGAAATTGATTCATGTTATCTGATTAGCTGGTATGCAGAGAGCTCCCATTTCCCAGCTCTGAAGAAGCTTGTTCTTCGAGGATTACGCAAATTGGTTGAGATCCCTTTCAGAGATTCATCTACTCTTGAAGATATTCGTGTGAGTGAATGCAGCATTTCCGCTGCCATTTCAGCAATTGAAATACTGGACGAGCAAGAACAAAACGATAATTACAACCTTCGAGTTCGAGTCGAGTACTCCAATAAGGCCGAGCTTATGGAGTTTCAGGAGAAGGTGAAACGGCAGGGTTTTGAAACCCGCAACTTCAAAATGGTGGGGCTATGATGCGATGATCTCTTCACCCCAGTGGCCATACAACATATTCGGCCTTGTTTAGTTGACTGTTTTCATTTTTTCATGTAATCTTTGATATAGTTTCATTTATTCGACCAGTTTTGGGGACTGGACTTCTGTACAACATTTTTGTTTAGAATTTGAGAGAATTGTAATGCGAGTTTTAGATTGTGCACATTTTGGTTTGTATTCCTTGGTTGATCCTTTGGGAGATGAATAGTTCAGAAAAAAATAAAGGCCCATTTCTTGCCTCTCAAGGTACTCTCCTGTCTGAATTCCGTGTTCTTTGATGATTATTTTGGCATCCAATATCTTTTTTGAATGGATTAAGGTTAGAGATATGGTTGTAATGATCTGCGTAGATGGGGATTGATTCATTGTTCTTTCCATCTCTATGTCCAGGTTTTCTTCAGGGAGCATTATGGAGAGTTCATTGTTCTATCTCCATATCCTGGTTTTCTTTGAGCTTTAATGCGAAAATACAAATCAAGAGGTTTTTCAAGGTCATGTTTGGATGGACAAACATGAATTTTAAATATGCAATCCAAATTCACTCTACTTAATATTCAGATTAATGCATTTTTAAATATTTAGCTTTAATTTATTTTCAATTGAAAATATTCTGAATATTTAGTAAAATCATGTCATTTAAAATGAATGGACTCTTAAATTTATTCACTTTTAATTTTCTTGTACTTCATATTACTCTATTCAAATACAACAAATCCAAAATCTTATTTTTCTTTGTATATATAATTAACTGACTGACCAATGTTAGTAAAAAAAAATTTAAAAGTTAATACAAATGGTACACCAATACACCTCTATCAAACAGTATTTAGAGAAGATACACAATAAATTGGACTACCAATGGATCATTTTATTTTAGAACTCAACACACATCCAAAATTACCATAAAGTAAGATGAGATGCCAGCGCTATTTAAACTTTATAATAATGATGAGTATGTATTTGATTTTAATGCAAATATGTGTAGGAAAATATAGATTAAACTGCTACAAAATATTTCAAAAGCCTGGAGTATCAAAATAAAATAAAATTGTTTATATTAGTGTAAAACGTGTTGTTTCCTGATTGGCTTAGGGTGTGGGCCCCGGATTCCACCCAACAGCCAATCACTTTCATCTTCTCCAACTCCGAGAACCTTATCCATCTATGCTGTAAAAATAATAATATAATAAAACGATTATTTTATTCCCAAAATTGGAGCAATAATTACCAACTGAATTTATTAAGCATCACTCCATAGCCCATTTCTTCCTCTATCTTGTCGTCTCCGCCCTGAAACTGAGCTTTAATCGGAAGAAAAGAACAACTCAAAAATGGCTTCCAGCCGCTGGATCAGACCTGAGGTGGTTTAAAATTCTTTCTTTTTCAGCAATTTCTGTCAATCCTTTTTCCTTTGGTGTATTTTGTAAGGGTATGTGCGTGTATATGTGTATGTATAGGTGTACCCACTGTTCGCAGCTATGGGCGTTGCTGTGGGAATCTGTAGCTTTTCCCTGGTTCGCAACTTATGCATCAACCCTGAAGTCCGGTACTCTCTCTTCTCTCTCTCTAGAAAATGTGTACATTATGCTTATGTGTTTGTACATGGAGCTGTCAATCGAATTGAGCTGCTCCAGAGCTCGACTCAGCCCTCAACCGAACTCATAAAATACTCGATTTGCTAATGATTCGCTGTATATAAGAAAATTTTGTATTTTCTTGAGGGAGATTTTGTATGAACAAGTCAACGTTGAAGTTGTTTAATTAGGGAGGAAATTGAACTTGTTGCCTTCATTGTTTGCTTGGATATTGTAAGTTAATCGAAAGGTGCAAAATCAAGAATTTTGAAGGTCAAAAGATGATCACTTTTTCTTAAATTTGGTGTGTTTATTCATCTGATTTTCCTGCATTGTTATCAAGATTCAGGCCTATGAACTGTCATCTTTAATGGATCTAGGCTGCACTGATTTAGTATTTGTGGTTTATTTCTCCCTCACCTCAGTAAAAGATGATATATGAGATGACATACCTTTGTTCTTGATTTCTGCAAATTTGATACCAAAATGTCTTTGTAAACAGGGTGAACAAGGCAGGCAGAGCTGCTGGAGTGTTGGAGAATTTCGATGAGGGACAGAAGTACTCTGAGCATTCTTTAAGGAAATTTGTCCGTAACAAGCGACCTGAGATCATGCCATCCATCAACAGCTTCTTCGCCGACCCACAGAAGAACTAACAAGGTTCTGTATCAGTTCGAGGGTTGGGGAAACATAGCATCAACTTCATGTACTAATTCATAATGCCCTTGTGTATCTGATATGTTTGTCACTGTTTGCTGTTTTTATGTTCGAGTAAGAGTGAATAAACTCATGGATCTTGCTACATTATATGATGATGTTGTCAAATTATGTGTTTATAATGACATTATGGTGGTGTATTATAATTGTAATGTGCTTATGGTGATTTATAACACACAATAGAAAAAAATATTCTCCTTTTATTGCAATGAAGATAATAAAGAGCAACAATATTCTAAGATTGAAAAGGAAACAATACATCACATAATTATTATACATGAAAACAGCATTGTGACAGAAGATGATATATTTTACAGTATAATTTCCTCTTGAACACTGACATTGAGAGTCTTGTTTGGAAGAACAATGCTGTTGATCACCACAACTTCATCTTCCACCGTCACTGATTCACCTGGTTAACAAACGTTTTCTTAAGCTACGTGTTTCACAGGTGACGGGAATGCTTGATAAACGAAGAAAAAAGAAAAACGGGCGCAGCACTCACCAAGAATGGTAACACCAAGCTTTGCATTGTGGTCTCCCGAGCCCTAAAACAGAGATGATAAATGTTAGAAACTATTGGGAAATTTGTTCATGATTGTGTGAACTTGTTTAGGATCTTCTACTGAAAACTGATGTTAAAGAAACATCAATTTGATTATGTTCTGAATAAATTCCTGGATATACCTGGACTCTGGACCACCTTGCAATGGAAGATTTCCATCCAACAATCGCATGAATAGCCACCGCATTTTCCTTTAAATTGCAAGGATAGAAAATGAATTTAACCAGAGCTATAAATGCATGAATACCAACTTTTGCACGAGATCGGGTGATTAGTACCTTGATCTCAACATCATCAAGAATGATGCAGTTGACAAGCCTTGCACCAGCTCCTATCCTAGCATTAGCTGAGATCGAGACGTTTGGACCAATCTGTTGCACAGCAGAAAAATGTGCAATGACTAGATTTTGATAATCTTTACGTTCATTTCTTTTTCACCACATACAGTGATGATGAGGATTTGTATAATACATATATACATAGATATTGAGTATATTCTAGCCGTTATATCAGCAAAAATTTGGGTCCAAAATATAAAATTTATGTCAAAAAGAACACTGAATAGGTTCGATATTAGCATTACTAGACTACCTTTGCAGTTGGATGGACTTTTGCAGACGGATGAATGTACACATCGCCAGCAATTTTGGCCGTCTTTGTGCCATCTCCACTAGCCAAGAGATGTGGCGAGGTGGTCCTGAATTGAGCGAGATACAACCCCGAACACTTCAGGGACATTCCAGGAGTTTTAATTTGTTCCCAGAAATCCCTGGTTTCGTATACGTAAAACTGCTTTTTCCCAGCAAGTGGTGATAGAATGTCCTGATCCAATCTCACGAAATCTGTTGGGAGACTCCTGTTGATAAATTTGCATCAGAGATCAGAGAAATGGTGAAAGTTTATGAGGAAATTGTCTGTATTTTTCCAAGAGTATAGTATCAAAAGCAATGCACTCCAATTTTATGGTAGAGAATTATTCAAGAAAATTGTGTTTATACTTGTTTGCCGGTTGAAGTGCCTCGAAGCTGGATACACGCCTCAGGGTGGCTGCAATTTATAAAAATAAACAAAAGTATAATTATAGGAACATATGTATACATCAGACTAAGACAAATAAACTTTCGGTTTATCAATCTTCACAATGAAATCTAAGAGAACGTTTTACGGTGCACATAAACATCTAGCGTATAGATTCAAATGAAAAAACTTGAACCTTTCTGAAGATTTGATACATATATAAATTATCATTAGCATAAGATGGATGTATTTGCAATCAGGTTTGACTACAAACAAATATCAATCAAGGGATTAAAGAACTTTTTGTAAAGATTTTATCTACACAATTCTAGTGAAACAACTATCTGTTTGCCTCATTTTTAAAGCTTTAACGAAGATATTGAAAAGTACAAAGTTGTCCAAGTCGCAACATGATCAGATTTTCAGATAACTAAATTCAAGAACCTGAATCAATATGAATCTACGATGTTACAAAACTAGTTTACAAATCCTATTAAAGGACATACACCACTCCAGCTAAACTGACAGAAGCCGATGTTGGCTTTTATCAGATAATATTATTTTACCGAATAAATGGGAGCTTTAGTGATCAGTGAAGCACAGAATGTTGGAACCATAAGCTTGTATATCGAGGAAGACAGTTGATTACTAACCTCTGTCTTTTCTTTGGGTGGACACACCTTGAATGGCTGTAAAAATGTCGGGGGTAAATATGTACGCACCACAATTGATAAGGTCACTCACCTATTTATTACAGAGTCAGTATAGATATGACATAACTGAGCAAACATCAAATTAATCTAATCTCAGAATTTTTACATACAAAAGTTTCGGGCTTCTCTGTGTAGTGCAACAGTTCATTTGTAACGGGGTCAGCCACAAGTTCTCCGAACTGGTATGCCGACTCAGGAGAAACCTGCAGAAGGAAAAAAGAAAATATTTAGACTAATAATATGTTTCTTAAATTTTAGTGCGGATTAAAATAAATTCGTACCTTGATCACCAAAATGGTTCCAATGCCACCATAATTTCTGTGGGCCTCTGAAACATAAATCATCAACCAGAAATTCAATATTCCGTAAATATTTCTCAGATGTACACTAGACATGGTTAAGTGAATTACAGGCCTGAGATAAATATATAAATAGCACAGTGGCAATGAGTAATACAGTGAACATTACCGAGCATCTCAGGAAGTGGAAAACTGCAACAAACATCGCAGTTCAGCAATACAATGTGTGACTGTCAAGTTGAACATTCGTGTATCAATACTAATATCAAGACATATATAAACCAAAACGAGATTTCCGTCTAGAGTAGAATAAACACCGGATTGTCTTCCATGATTAGATCCCTGAAGTTATAAAGTCCTCCTGCTGAACCATGAGGCTTGTCCTCTTTCAAGTACCTAAGAAAGTTCAATAATATAAAGAATAAGTATAGAAGAGCTATATTGATAAGTTGGGAATAGTGCATGAACTATGTGTTTAAATTGGTTATTTTTCGATCAATAATTAATTACACTAAAATATTTTCGAGATAATCATTATTTTTTCTTCACATACTTTGATATTTCGTTCTCTATGTAATTCAGGTACCTAAGATAGTTCAACAATATAACGACGAGTATGGTTGAGGTATAGGAATCTAACCTAAAAATTTATGGGAAAATTATGAAGCACCAAAATTACCTGACAGGAACTCTAAGCTCATTAGATACAGATGAGACGTATAATGCAAATTCACGCTCCTCGTAGAAACCAATAAGGTAGATCTGCGCAAGATTCGGGATCTAACCAGAGATATGCAATAAACAGATTAATCGCTAGCCATCATAGTAACAAACATATTGGGATCTTTACATTCACTCAAATTCTCAAAAGAATCCAATCTCAAGCATATAAATGAACTAAATAACATGATAATCACACTTAACTACTACAAACACACACTCTGTTTAGGTAACATACCCTTTTACAAGCAGAAATAGGATGATTAACCATTGGCTGTCCTGCTAATGGAAAAAGGGGCTTCGGAATATTCAGAGACAATGGTCTAAATCTGGTCCCTGCATTTCCAAAAATTACATCAATAACCAATTTTAACATTAATCTCCAAGAATCTGAACTACTTTTCCAAGAAACTAAAAAAGATCAAGAAAATGCCCATCTGATCCAATTACAATCAAATTACAAACTAATGTCCAATAATTCCCTACAGAAAGCAATCAGATCACCCCCAAGACAACACATTCCAAATCACTTATCAAAACTACTGAAATCGATCTCAAATTGAAATAGAGTTGATACCTTTAGTTGGCCCACCAACCATGATCACAGCCACAACTCTCTCATCGGAGCTCCCCATTGTTCAGCACAAAGAACACCAAAAACCCAGATCTCAAAACCAACTCTACACCCTTTCTAACTAATTCCACACCGCCAAAACTCTTCAGTAGTGTCACAGCCGGATACAGCCAAAAAAAAAAAAAATTGGAAAATAAAGAAATCCCAAAAGTACGTGATACTTTCCTCACTCTCTGAAACAGGACTAATTCTTGCACCAAAAATATGAAGCAACGATTAAAAAAAAATCCCAAGATTGAATAGCCGTTTAAAAGTAAACAAAGTGAAGATTTAAATCTATGAGGCAATTCCGATCGCGGTAGGTTGTATGGGGTGGGGTGGGTAGGAATGGGGTGGCAACTTTGAACCTCTGATTTCCAGAGATTGAGATATCATATGGCCATGTGGGTACTTTGCTTGGATGTGGGGTAGCAGTAATTTGCATTGCCAGCTTACACAAAAATGGGGCCGATTTAGATGCTGTGAATGGATCTGCGAGTGAATGCTTGAAAGATAAGGTATACATCTGAAATTAAAGTGTGGTTATTTAATCTGTGTGAAAATAGTTCATATGTAAATTTATCATGAAATTCAAATATTTTTGATTAAGTGCAAAATATTTATTAGGTGTATCAAAAGTTAAATTTAATATATAGATTTTGGATTAGTCTTGTATGCACCAGTTACACGGTGAAACTCAAGTTCATTTTTTAAAAGTTAAACAGTTTATAACAGAAAAGTTAAACAGTTTATTACTGAAAAGTTAAACTATGAAAGACACACTTTTTAGTAATAAACTGTTTAACTTTTTAAAAATGAACTAGAGTTGCACCGTGTAACTGGTGCACAGGAGACTTACTCATAGATTTTATTGACTTTAACTTTTAGTATACCTGATGAGATGTTTGATACCTGGTGGTTAAATGTTTGATATTTTAAAACTAGTTAATGATAAGCTTATCATGAACCATTTCTATACAATACTTTGCCTTTAATAATCCCTCTGTACTATATTTATTTTCATTTTACCATATACACAAATTTATTTTAAAAAATGATAAAGTAATATTTTATTTAAAAATAATAAAATAATATATGAATAGATTTAATAGTGATTATTATAATTTTTTTTATCAAAAATAGAAATGAAAAGGGAATTTGGAATGATAGCTTTAAAATAAAATTATCTCAAAATATCTATTATTTCTGATTTTTTCCAAAAGATATTAATGTTATTTTTCCAATTCTCATTTCTTTATCTTTTGTGGCAAATAGAATAAATGACTTTAGAAATTCATTAATATAACTTGTAAAAAAAATATTATTCATTTTATATAAATGATTATTATTACTAAAATAATTTCTTAATTTGCAAAAAAAGAAAAATACTACAATTAAAATGAAATAGAGAGAGTAATATATTTGTGTGATTTAGTCTTACCTCGTGCAATTTATATTTTTTTAAAAGTATATCTACTATTATTCAAATGTTATTATTATTTTTATTAAAAAGTCATCTTACAATTTAACAAAAAAGTAATTTTTCAATAATAATAAATATATTTTTTTAATAACAGAGGTAATTTTTTTTAATATGATTAAATTATATTGTACATTCACTCATATGATGAACATACTTGACTTTTTATTTAATTTCTTGAATGACGCCGAGAATATAAACCTTTAAATGGAAATTAAACCACTCAATTCCGTAAAGAGCAATTTTTTATGTAAAATTAAAAATACTTATTAACTAATAATTGAATAAATTCAAAAATAAATTTTAATTTGATGAGAAATTGAATAATTTGTCGGCCCATGATTTTTATCTCTCGAAATTGCTCCAATTTCTAACCATTTCTGAGTCTCTGACATTTGATTCAATAAATTCTTGCACCAACCTCAGATTTTTTGCTCTGGAAAAGAATATCCAAAAATATATTCTCAACCATTCATTTATAATACTTCCTCCCAACTTATTTACTTCTCTTTTTTAACGACTCGTAATAAATTTATTATTTCATAAAAAAAAAAATTTAATATTTTAATTAAAATTTAAACACATATACTTTATGTTTTAACAATTCATTAATATTTTATGCAAATATTGATATCTGGTCCAATATATATTATTTTTTTAAATAAAATAACAAAAAGAAAAAGATAACATATAAGGGGATGGAGTGGATATTTTTAATATTGTGTGATATTGAGAACCAACAATTATCGAAAATAAGGATAAATCATCGTTTTTTATGTGCACTGAATAGGCAGATTTTTGTATGGAAAAAACTTGTTAAATAAATTACTTAGCTAAGTTCTTCAGGATTTAAGTGTGTAAAATCATGACTTTAAAGTAATTGAATGTAAAAAATTTAATGCATGAATAATATAAATATATGTTTGTTTTGAGATTTTGATAAAGTGATATTTTGTTTTATGTTTAATCAATATTAATAATGATTAATATTTATTATTTTAATATATATTGGGTAAAGTAAATAAAATAATGAATGAGCAAGAAAAAAAATGATGAAATGAGTAAAAATGAGCTAAGAAAAATGAGTTGTATTGAGAAAAATAATATTACATCTGTCTCAACTCTCTTTTTTTCACTTTTATTATATTTTTTCAGAGAAAATAATTAAAAGGAAGAAAGATATGAGACCGTGAGAGTAATAGATATATAAGTATTTTAGATATACACTAATTATTAAATGTGAACACTGAATTTCAAATATATATCTCGAAATCTCCTCTGGATGAATCCAAAACAAATGAAACCTTTAATTTAATATAACCTCCAATTTGCTTACAAAAATACTCAGTTTGAAAAAAAAAAAAATGGCTAAGTGAATATCTAACCACAAACCACACAAGGAGATTTGACATTTTTCAGCTAGAATATTACATGCATTTATTACAAATCAAAACTTCCAATTCTTTTTCAACTCAATTTATAATTAAGGGTCATAATTAGAATATTAATTAGCTCTGATAATGTTGACTTAGTATGTATTTATAAACCCAATTCCACACAGAGAATTATCTTTATTTAAAAAACAATCAATCATATAATATTTGCAGTCAATTTTTTAAACGGTTAAATCAATTTCGGCAAAACAGATTTCACTTACTTTTGAATTCGTGGAAATAGCCAAATATGGTCTAATAACCCAACTTTATTTCACAAATGGCTTTGACCAAATTTCAATATTTATTTAATAAAATTAATTAAAAAAAATTACAAAATTGCATATGTATTTCATTCTCTCCTCTCAATTTCTAATTCTCTTCATCTCTTAACAGATTTCTTCTTCAATTACAAAGTCCCAAATCTGAAGAACCCTAATTTAAACGAAAAAAATTTCTTGTTAAATGCTATTATGTTTCTTCATAATACCGTTCTTCTTAAATTTGATTTATTCCATATATTTAGAGAACAAGACAATAAGTGAGTGTTCTCTTTACTCTGGACACAAGCGTTGGTGGACTCGGTGAGTGGATTGAAATTTTTGTGAACTCTTGTTGGTTTTAGAATTTGAGGTAGTGGAATTAGTTTAGTGAATTGAGCTTTTCGCTTATTTATTAATTTGTAGATGCATAGGAAGAATGTTCACATTAGCAGAAGGAGTTGTGTGTGGCGAGATTTATAATTTGTATTATCATGGTTTACCAAGTTTTGGAAAATGGGACTGCGCACAAGGTGTTCGACACAATGTCTGATAGACCGAATGAAGTTATGATTACACATTACATGGATTTCGCAGGACGACGACAAGTAAAGAACAATACTTATTTTGTGGCTTTACATTAGCATTGCAGGTATACACTCAAATTTATACATTAAATATTTTTTAAATTTATTATAAATAATTATGAACAACTTCATTTATTTATTTTATTTGTAAGGTTTGGGCTTTTGAGTGTATCCCTAGCATCATAGAATCCTCTGGCACGTCAAAGACCGTAGGTAAAATTTCAAGAATGTGTTATTGGAAATCAGTACTCACACATAATTATATTTAAGTGAAAGATACCTTAGAAAATGCAAAGGTAAAAGATAACAATTTTGGTGTGATTTGCGATCCAGATGCAATTTGATGAGTTGAATATATGTATAATTTGCTCTTCATAGATTACATTTGTACTGGAATATGTAAAATTATTGTTATCGTCATTTAAATTTAGTATTATGTTCCAATGTTTATAAGTAAAATTATTGAAATGGTTTAGAATCTATGTTGTTTAAATTTAATTGTTATGTTGTTCAATCGTTAGTTTTTCATTGATAAGTTGTTTAAAATGAATTGTTCAACAACAGGGTTATTAAATAATTGGATTAATTTTTTTTTTTTTATTAAGGTTGTTCGTATAAGAATTCATTCAATAAGTAATTATATTTTTTCTACTGATAAATCATAAGGAAAATTTATTTTCATTGATATACGTAGAAATTGTTTATAATTTGAGTTGTTCAATAACCGAGTTAATTTTTAATTACAGTTGTTCATATAAGAGTTTAATCAATAAGTAATTAATTTCTTTTAGTGACAAAATATCAATTTGACTTTTAAAGTTTAAAAATCGTAAGAAAATTTTATTTTCATTGATATACAAATGAGTTGTTTAAAATGGAGATGTTCAAAAACAGGATTGCTCAACCAAGTTAAATTTTTTTTATTAATTGTTCATATAAGAGTTCCATCAATAAGTAGTTAATTTTTTTTAGTGACAAAATATAAATTTGGACCTTTAAAGCTAAAAAATCATAAGAAAAATTTATTTTCATTGATATACATGAGAGTTGTTCAACAACAGAGTTGTTCAATAATAAAGTTAATTTTTTTTATTATAGTTGTTAATATAATAGCTCAATAAAGAAGTAATTAATTTTTTTAGTGACAAAATATCATTTTGACTTTTAAAGCTGAAAAATCATATGAAAAATCTAATTTTATTGATATACATAAGAGTTGTTTAAAATTAGTTGTTCAACAAAAGATTCGTTCAATAACAGAGTTAATTTTTTTATTAAGATTGTTCATAAAAATTTCAATCAATAAGTAATATTTTTTTTAGTGATAAAATATTAATGTTGACCTTTAAAGCTAAAAAATCATAAAAAAAATTATTTTCATTGATATACATGAGAGTTGTTCAATAACTAAGTTAATTTTTTTTATAGTTGTTAATATAATAGTTCAATATATAAGTAATTAATTTTTTTAGTGATAAAATATCAAATTTGAGTTTTAAAATTGAAAAATCCTACAGAAAATTTATTTTCATTGATGTACATAAGAGTTGTTTAAAATTAGTTGTTCAACAACAGGTTTGTTCAATAACCAAGTTAATTTTTTTATTAAGATTGTTCATATAAAAGTTCAATCAATAAGTAATAACTTTTTTAGTGACAAAATAATAATTTTGACTTGTGAAACTTATTTCATTAGAGCAAGTATTATGTGAGTAATACTTACAGTAATTTGATTGTTTAAGTGTCTGATGTAATAATGTAATTAAATTTGTTCACACAATTGTTCAAATTAATAAGTAATTACTTATTTTTTATGAAAATATTAATTTTGAATTTTTAGCCTTAGAAAATTAAAAGAAAAATTTATTTTCTAGTGTGATACAATCGAGTTGTTCATATTTGATTGTTGAACTGTGTAATATTTGATTGTTTATCACAACTAATAGTATTGAGAATACGTTTGTTCAAAACAATAAATAATTACTAATTTTCAATTGATTAAACATCCGTTTTGATTTTTTATTCCTGAAAAGAATTATGGAAAAATAAATACTGAATTGAACATTTTTTTCAAATTATTCAAATAACTTAAATATTCTCATATAATAAAATATTACTCATATGTTTAACATCGTAATGCAAATATCTAATTATTCAGATTCAATATGTTGAGTCTACAATATTGCATCAACTTAATACTTGTCTACCCACCATCGGTAATGGATCTCGACATGTTAATCGGTTGTGACATGTCTGTCCACACCTGCTGCATTTTTTATTTTAAAAATTCTAAGCTACTCACACTAATGAACAACTAAATAACTTACATTAATGAATAATTATAATAATTAAATAACATACACTAATGAATAAGAATAACTAAACAACTAAATAATTTAAACAATTGAACAACTAAATAAATAACTTAAACAACTGAACAACTAAATAAATAACTTAAACAATTGAACAACTAAATAAAATTATTTATCTGAACAACTAAAATAATTAAATAATTTAAACAATTGAACCAAATACGTAAATTTAATAATTTAAACAAAGTAAACAAATGAACAACTTAAATAACTGAATAAATTAAATAATTAAACAACTAAACAACTAAATAATTTAAACAACTTAAATTATTGAACAACTCAATAATTTAAACAACTGAACAACTCTATAGATTTAAAAACTTAAACAATTGAACAACCGAACATTTTGAACAACTGAACAACTTAATAGATATATAAAATATTATACTTTTATATTATTTATTTAAAAGAAGGCTATTCTTATATATATTGAATAAGTAAGGCTATTTTTTAAAATATGGGATTTGACTAGGCTATTTTAAATTAACCCCATTGAATTCACTAAAAATCTTATGAAAAGAAGAATAAAAACACATTATTACCCACTAAAATAACTACTCAAGTATTAATAAAAATGATTTTTTGGATTAATTGCAAAAAAAATTAAATTTTATAGTTTTTATCAATTATAATATGTACTTTTTTTCTTTGCAATTTAATGCATTATTTTTTAAAGTTTTGAAATTTGAAACATTATATACTTTTCCATCAACAATTAAATAACATGGTTGTTATAAATGCTACATAAAATCTATGTAGATGCCAAAAAATAAAATTATTATAATTAGAATAATGTCTTTAAACTACTCTTTTAAATTTAGGAACTTAACTTCAATATATATTTTACTATTTGTTAGAGTCTATATGAACATTTATTTGACATTTTCCTTTGCAACGTAATTTAATTGTTGTCCAAAAATTATTTTTAAATTGTAAACTTTAAAAAAGTGGCATATAAAATTACAAAAAAAAAAAAAATGCTACAAATAATAAAGATCGTAGTTTATTTTATAATTAATCCTATTCTTCTACCAGCACATCATTTTTCAGTTTAATTTAAAATTATTTTACATAACACTTAGTATTATATTTTATTTTATCTATAAAAATAAATCAATATCATTTTTAAAAAGTAAATAGAATTTCAAAACATATTGTCAAATCACTCACATATTTTAAGTGGAAACATCTCTATCTTTGAGTATGTTTGGTTCGTAAGATAAAAGTATCTATCCGTAAAAAACATGCATGTTTTCGACTGATAGATACTTTTATTTTACGAACCAAACATACCCGAAGAGTATAAAACATGATAAACAAATGATGAAAATAAGAAAATAAAAAATAGAGGTCACAATTTTCATGCATCTTATTTGCTCCCCAAAATTCTGCAAAGGGTCACGAGATGCAGACGTACAAACAAGATTCGAATCCAAGGCTGGTACACTTTGTATTTATGTTAACTAATCATCAAATATTTTAATTCAAAAGTAACTCATATAAACAATAATGTATCATAACTACCTTAATAACATATTCCAATTATTTCATGTTGTCCAAAACCAAATTGTACGTCCCCACAGTATCAACCTACTTTATACCGACGTGACATGGGGCCTAAATGTGTTTGATTGGGGCATCACCATCACATTGCTCCATTATTTATCCCAAATTACAATCAAATATGTCACCTTTTTAACAATAAATCCACTATTTAAAACATTCTTAAGCCCCAAATTAAAATAAGTTTTAACCAGGTGTAGCATCGATCATAAATTTCGCGAAATCACAGATGGATATTACACGAAAGAGTGCAACGATAATAGGATATAGATGACGAGCATGAACTGTGTGATGAAAAATGGAATGAGCAGCTTCAGAAACTACGAAACTGAAGCGATCTTTATTCAAAACATTCTTTCAAATGTTCGATTCTTACAGCAGTACAGGTTCGTCGTCTCAGAGAAAAGTCTTGCCATCATGGAAGCTACAATGTGGAGAGAGGTTTTCTTAAAGCTTGGATGGAGCCACATACCAACCCCATGGATCATTGGAGATATACCGTGTGACCTGCTTTGTATTCAAGTAGTTTTCGAGTCCCCTGGAAAAAAAAAAGTACATCAACACACGAGCAAAGGTTCTGCACGCTTTGATTGCAAGTTCTTATCGTGTTGATTTTTTTTTTTATCCCATAACTTGTTTACTGTTCAATTTTGCTAACAAAAGTCTCTTTTTCAAAAAAAAAAATATATCTCAAAATTCTAAAATAATTGTCCAATTTTGGCCCAAAATCACAAAAATTTGAGAGTTTTACCTCATAAAATTGTCCAATTTTGGCTTGATAAATTGTTTACTGTCCAATGATGGTTCTAGATTAAATCCCCGCATGATATTCATGTCACATAGAACTACATCATTTTCTTTTTTCTGATGATTTTGGGGCCAAAATTGAAAGTTTGTTTTTTGTTGGAATAAATCGAAAAAGTCAATTTATTAGTGGTCAATTTAAGATTGGACGATAAACAAGTTATGGGATCAATAAAATTTTAACTCAGTTCTTTTTCCTGATGATATCATTCTAAATCAATGGAATAGAATGAGAAACCCAAAATGATATAGATTGATCCTCACCATTCTCCAAGATCCCGACCAAAACCGCTGCGCTTTTTGCCTCCCCACGGTGCCTGGCAGAAGCATGGCTGTGAGCAGTTCACCCAGACTATACCTGCTTGAAATGCCTGCAAGATTTGAAAAGAAAGAAATTCAACAATATGATCAAAGTAACCTTCCAAGATTACACTTGTTTCTGGAGATATAAATCCTGCACGTAATGCAAAAGCTACACACCTTAGTCAGCCGCTCGCACCTTTCTAGATCTTGGGATATTACAGCAGCACCCAAAGCATATCTGAACAAGTTAATTACAAAACGTAAAAACGATATATATTAATATCAGATCATAGAAAGAATGCTGCAAAGTCGATAGTCATGATAAATGTCCACTCACTGAGTGTCGTTTGCCAGTTCAATGGCTTCCTCTTCAGTTGCGAATGTTTTAACGCAAAGAACTGGTCCGAATACTTCCTCTCTCCAAATTTGCATGGAGGTATCCACATTTGTTATTAGAGTTGGTTGAATAAAGAACCCTTTCTTTAAATGCTGCGAGTTGGTAATAATGGCGTTTGGTAAATACTACTACAAGGTGATCTAGAAGTACTCAAAAGGTTGGGGAAAGTTTTACCGGAGGTCGTCCACCACCGTACAAGATTGTGGCACCTTCCTCCTTTGCTGTTGAGATGAACTTCATAACTTTCTCATACTGTAACATATCATTTGAATACTGATTAATACCATGATCTCTGATCTTTATAATCCAACTTGAATCATTTTATGACATGAAAGTATGCAGGCGAGATAAGCAGTTGCATCATGGTTTTTGCAGGGGTGGGTAAAATACCGAAAATGTCAATAAACTGCACTTATCGAACCGAAAAATACTGAAAATACCAATGTTGTGGTTTATTGGAATTTTCGGTATGGTATGACTGTACCGTATATTTTCGGTACAGTAACGGTATGCACATTTAAATTTCTGTATGAAACGGTATGCCAAAATTTTATGTATGGACCAATATATACTAATACTGTTCAAATTTCGGTAACAGTATGAAAATATTATTTTTATACCGAAAGTTTAGGTATGGTAACAGTATGAAATTTTTGGTACGGTATACAGTATGGAACTGTATTTTCGGTATACTGTAACAGACCAGCCCTAGGTTTTTGTAAAGAACTCAATAAGGAAACTGACATTCTGAATAAAAAATCAGGTATTTATGGATTTTGCCTTCGTATTCAAATTTAAGATTCCTCCATCAATTTCAACAAATACTCCAGAAATAATTGAAATAATTTTTCAGTTGGATATCTTTTGATATTCTATTACACAGGAAATACACAAATTTCCTTACCTGTGAACCACTAACTACTGGGCCAAGTCTGCAACCTTCCTCAAAGGGATCTGATATTTTGATGTTCTCACACCATTTCACAAGCTTCTCCAAGAATGCTGCAGCAATGCTTTCCTGAAACATGACCGTAAGTCAGTAAATTATGGAACCTCTCAGCTATTAATGGCAGAAAGTTACTATAATATGATTATATGACAATTCATCAGGTAGCTTAAACATGTCAACTCTGGCAAAACCACAGCACAGGTCATTTCTGATAGATTGGAGCAATGTGAGCAGAAAAGCACAAGAGAACAAAGGAGACTAGGTGGGTGCTAAAATGGTATAACCCAGGCTATGAAGTATGATCAGCCTACTTTCTGAGACTAGGGTCCTCAAAGTATTAACTGACAGAATAATATAGAATTGCTGTATAAAATTGTCAGCATTAATGGAGTAAAAAGGACTAAACAATTGAAAAAGAAATAAGGGCATACTTATCTTCCATACTTACGTGCAGTATAAGTCGAGAAGTAGCACTGCATATCTGACCATTTGTCCATAAGCAACCAAACATAGTCCACTCGGCAGCTGATTGAACAGTCAACATAAAAGACAGGAGTTAGAATAATTTCTTGAAAAATCAATTTTCATAAGTAATTCTGTTGGAAGACTTTGGTAAACCAATTCCACAACCCCAACCTGCAACATTGTCAGAGAACTCCATCCTTTTTACCAAGTTCAAATTGAGTTTAAAAGGAATGGAGGTTTCTTCAAATAATGTGAATACAAAATAACTGTATCGTTCAAAGTTTGAAGCTCAAACCTTTATCAAGATCAACATCGTCAAACACCACAATTGGACTTTTTCCACCAAGCTCGAGCGTAATTGGCTGCAAAGTGCAATCAGGATCGATATTGTTCTCAAAATAAAAAGTTGGAACAATAAATTACATTCACAATCAGAATTAAGTTAACAGCAACAAACATACTTTCACAAGTTCTGCTGCAGCAGCCATAATTTTGCTTCCTGTTGCATTACTCCCAGTGAATGCAATCTGTTTTTGAACAACAAATTGTAGTTACCACATCGTTCTTACCTAAATTTATACAATAAAATTGTGAAATGCCTTAAAAACTCAACCTTGTCAACATGAGGATGAGAAGCCAAAGATGCACCAGCTTCGTGCCCCAAACCAGTCACAACGTTGAGAACACCAGGGGGAAGACCGACTTCCATACACACTTCACCAAACTCCAAACAAGTGCTGCAGTTGAAATTTTCAGATATCTTTAGGGATTACCATCATACTAACAGTCGCATTCAGAAGAAACTTAGGCCTTGCCCCTTTTGGTGCGAGGCAATATATTCTTTTCATCTTGGAGAACCCCCATGGATATCAGAACAATTTATGTAATTTATTCTAGTATATAGGTCTCTTTTCTTTTCCAAAAAAAAAAAGTTCATTTTCAATATCCCAAGAAAAGGTATAAGGATTAAACATGAATGAAGACTTACACAGAGGCTAATTCAGATGGTTTAAGTATTGCAGTACATCCAGCAGCCAAGGCAGCGGCAACTTTCCATGTTGCCATTAGCATAGGGTAATTCCTAAACATGAGCAGCTCCAAAACAATTAGTTCTGTAGCTCTAAGTCAAAATCGGTAAGATTTAACAAAATTAAGCACTCTAAACCATCAAAGCAACCAACACGCACAGTCAGGAAAAAGAACAAGGCCAAATTGCATTGGCTACAGTAGAAATCACAGAGAAAATCATATATAAGAAATAGTAGATAACATTTTGGCAATTATACTTGGATATTACAAATGCTCTAGCATGGATTAACCCATACCTGGATCTAATTCAAAATAAAATTCAGTAAAATAAAAAAGTTTGTTCATATATTGTATTAATCAATTACAAACAAGTTGTTAGGAAATTAATATAAATGAATTGATTCCAAACCTCTTTACAAGTTAAGATGACATGAATTTTTTTCACAAGTAAAAAAGATATAAACTGCTTATAATGTAAGATTGCCCTCAAATAATTGCATAGCTCTCTGCCTCTCCTCGAAGGGATAAAGATGTAGTGAGGAATAATTTTCTTTCTCAACTCATATGTTTGGAGAGAAATTCAATAAAAATCAACTGGATGAAGTGTGAAGAAGAACCCACCATGGTGTTATCAAACCAACCACACCAATGGGTTCTTTCAAAACATGACATTTAAATGTTTCCATGGGTAAGGACACAGGAGCGTATTGCTTTGCATCCAAACCCTCAGCAATGTCAGCATAATATTCAAAACATGCAGCAACATCATCCTGGATAGGACACTATAGTTAGTAAATGTTTAGATAGAAAAAAATAAGAAAATGTCACCACAGGCATGAACACATACTATATCCCAAGCTGCTTCATCCAATGGTTTCCCACAATCAGCTGCTTCAAATTTTGCTAATTCTGGTTTCCTTTCTGTAATCTGCATGCAACTATATAAGTAAGCATCCATGCATCCAGAAAAAATGCAAAGCATACTGGTGAATAGAAAAATTCGACTGATACGCATCCATAACAAAGCATCTACTCCAGTGCCTGAACTAAGTGCTGAAAAAGGTCAATCTCAACCATTCTTGGAGCATCAAACATTATGTAAAGTAGATTGAAATTTTCAGGAAAATTATAATTCCGTGGGTAGCACAAACTTTTTAAAACAAGTGAAAAATGGCCAAACCAAAAGATTTTATATGAATGATTTGCATATGTAGTTTCTTTTTAACAGACAATCTGGATGACATTCCCATTGCAGGTCTTCTACATATAACTTGCGATCATTTTTAGTGTCTAGGATATCACTTTTTTCATTTTAAAAACCAATAAGCAACCTTGCTCAAGTTCTACCAGAGCAAAGCAATACTACATACAAAGTCTAAATGACTGAATACCATATTCAGAAAGATTGAAACTAAAGAATAGCTCTCCAGCAACTAAAAGAACTGAACTTCCCAGTAAAACATTTCCATAACACTTCAAAAACATAAGTAGACTGCTCTAATAAGAGTACAAAATATCTTAATCAGAACACAATTGGACCTTTGCAGCGATGGCTCGTAGATACTTGGCACGATGGGCCCCAGTAGCAGAGGCCCAATCCTTTCCCCCATTTCGAGAAAGTGCTTTACGAGCAGCTTCCACAGCAATATTTACATCTTCAGCCGTAGCTGCTGGAATATCCCCTGAAATGATCAAATGCCAAAAGTAGAATGCACCCCAGGAATCAGATTTGAGCTGCAGTAAACACTAATGCTAATTCTGTATCAAGGATTTAGGGAGCACCACAAAAAATTGGGGGGGAGGGGGGTTGAGGAATTAATTTTTCCGGTGATTTCATCACTTAAAACAAAGTTCAAAACACTGCACAAGTTATTTCAAAAACCAGCAATCAAACAATTTTACGTCCTTCACCAGAAAAGCCCCCATCACAGCACGATCTACATAATATTGCAACTAATACAACACTCCGCTAACAGAGTACTAATTGATTACAAAGCGAACAATTCACAACTTCCATAGCCGTCCAATCAAACATATTACCACTTCATCAAAACTTATCTGCGGCTCATTTAGATAATTAGTAGGATTAAACACGGAAACCCACAACTTGAAGAAAAATTGGAATTTTCAGTAACAGAGAAAGTAACAAGTCGTGGAAATGAACCGATTATTTCTTCAGTAGCGGGGTTGATAACTGGGAGACGCTTTCTGTTGGCGGGTTCCCTCCACTCGCCGTCGATGAAAAGTTGGCGCCTAGGAATTTGGATTGACATTATTCAGCTGCTCAATCGATCACGATGCCCACTATCTGTAGTTTTACTGGCTCGAACTAACTTTTTATTTTATTTATAAAGGCATATATAAAAATGGATTGGCAATGGCAGGCCGAATGGGTTGCATTTCCGTGAGAAACTAATACTCGAAAGACATTTTTTTTTAAATATTAATTTATATGTATATTCATAATACATATATATAATTATTTTATTTAAAATAATTATTATTTTTAATTTATATTCATAATTAAAATGTAAATAATTTCAAAGAAAATATAATATGTTTTTAATAAAATAATCAATACAATTTAAAATTAATACTTTCTCGGTCTGTAATTATTGTCTTATCTTTTCGTTTCAAAGTTATTTATGTATTAAAAAAATTAATTTATATGTATCTTTATATATTAATTATTTTTTAAAAGTATATCTATTTTTATGAGTGTGTAAATAATTTTGGAATAGGAATTTTTTATTAATTAAATACTAGTTAGTACCTATTTTGAAATATTTAAAATAATTTTTTTTAAATTATCTTCTCTAATAATTTTTTTGTAAAAAGTTATTTTAAAAATTATTTTTTGGAGTTCAAAATTGGCATTTAATACTTAGTCCATTACACAATGGGCAATGATAATACTCTCTCTATTCCGTAAGGAATTTGCGCTCTACGAGATGACATATTTTTTTAAAAAACGTATTTTATATATAAAATAGTGATATATGAATAAATATGTGTATAAATTTATGAGCGTGCATATAAATTAATATTTTTGTGAGACGTTCGAATAAAAAAAAATTATAAATTCTTATAGATGGAGGAAGTATTTTTAAGAAAGAATATTATCTTTTTAAGCGGGAGTAGAACATTTATTGGAAATATTTAATTGAAAATATATTGCGGGGATTATGGCGGTGGAGGTGGGGCCGCTTTAATTTGATCTCCTCCATGTGCTTTCACTTTCAAGGCGCTACGTATCTACTAATTGAGAAAGAAAAAATATATCCCCACAAAAATACTAATGTGCCTTACTGTCAGATCAATGATTTTGTGTTCGGTAAGAAAAAAAAAAAAAAAAAAAAAAACATGCTATTAGGATGCCCCTTTTTATGAATTGAGGAAATCACTCAAATTCGCAATCACATGTGCATTCTTTTTTTACTAAAATAATTTGCCAAATTTTTTTAGGAGGATTATCACATCTACTAAACTCCCAATTCTGTGGAAAAGCTGAAACTTTTTTCGATACTTTCCTTGATAGTTTCGATGACTCTAGAGATCTAGGATCGGTGCAGTTAAATTTAGAAAAAAATAAAATCACCTCAATTATCTGAGTTGATTAGCCAGATGTAGAAACAAGTTGGCCTTAGCGATTGTTGATCAATTTTATGTGTTAGAGAGATAGAGATGATGATGGAATTCTTTGCATTGTAGATCATTGAATGTAATTTTTCAATTAAAATTAGTGTAATATTTCTAATTTTATTTACTATGACTTTACATTTAAATATAATATAATATAATATAATATTTTATTTATATTTAATGTAATATTTCAATCATATTCATAGTAACCTTTCAATCATATTCATAGTAACTTTTCACCTAAATTAAGTTTAACATTTCAATAAAAAAAATAGAGTATTATAGTAAATATCTATTGCAATTTTTCGATTTAAAATTGCTCTTTCTTCTTTGAAAGGTTGGGTGGTGAGAAAGCCGTTGAATTAATTTGCAGAATATAAGGGTTTTTTTTTTTTAATATTGTAATTTTGATTTGCAGTTATGAAAATATAGTAGTTTGGAGGGAATTTTTATTTTTAAGCAGAAACGTGAACTATGTTCACGTTTTATGAGATAACGTCAACTCCGTTAGCTTGGGAGGGAAGTTCATCTGCTGACATTGTAAAACGTGACTCTCATTCACGTTTTACCCCTCGTGTTACTTCTCCTACCTGACACACCCATGTGAAGGATCTAAAATCTAATATTGACCACTTAGTTTTCTGGTGATGATAAAACAATAATTAATGTTTTGTACCTTTACATTTGTAATTGTTTTATTGAGAAATACTTTTGGTTCTGTACCTTTTTTAACCCAGCCACCATACTAATATCCATTCCAACTAGACATAATATTATTATTATTATTTGTTATTATTATTATTATTATTATTAGCGTGCCACACATAATGTAATTGATATTTGATTTTTTCATAAAAAATGATGTAATTAATTAATATGTATAATTATACTACTAGCTAGGCAGACCATATTTAATTTACACTTATGCTATTAGATACTCTATATGAATTTCACTACCAAAAAAAATTAATTTGTTGTTATTTTTATAAAGTACACATATTTTTTTTAAATTAAATATAAAAAATAAAATAAATTATAGTTTAATGAATATATGTCTCTTTTGAAATTTGTGCACTAGGTGTAATTTTTTAATTTAGTACTATAATATTTATCAGTAGTATTTTAAAAAAAAAATAAGAGTGCATATAAATTTTAAAATTATACTTAACCAAAAAATAATAATTAAAAAACAATCTATTTAGTACATTATTTCTTTTCGCATCATCATTGTAAATGCATATGATGACTTCCTGTGCCACATTTTGTCGGACGTTTCTCACCACGACCAAGCTGTTCATTTTGTACTTGATTCTCTGGTACTTGAGGCGCTTGTGTGAAAGTTCCAAACATAATTAAAGGTTAGTCAATCAAACGAAAAGTGTAACACCTTAAAAAATTAATGTTAGTTAAATTTGTAGTAATTATATATTTTGTGGACATTAGGATAGTAATAGTAATATTATTTATTATTTTTGCTACTCAAGTTATATTTTTCTATCATAAATTATTATATATAAATATGTCCAATATCACCTCTCATATAATTTATAAGTTATTGTATGAAATGTTTTCTCAATTTAGCGCAATATATGAATGTGTTGATGGGCGAGCTACTCGAGACAAATTAGAGAATCAAGATATCACCTAGGAGGTCGCCCGTGAGCTCGCCAGAGTGCCAAGCGCACCCCCGGGCACCAAGGAGTCGGAGCTCGCCTGAGTGTTCATCTCTAAGCTCGCCCGGGTGCTCATCTCTGATAGGACCCCGATGGTGCGCAAGGCCAAAATGGCAGAGGAGGATCCCGCTCCTTACACCGGAAGGGAGTCGGCCTACACTGGGGCATCTGGCACCCACCAATCACAGAGGAGAGAAGTCCTCCAAGGCCGCCTGGGCCCGAGATACGAGGAAAATGATCGGACGGTGGCCCCAGCTGCGTCTCACGGGGACTCCGACCAGCAACCGCGCAGGTCCGCCCACGAAAGGTTGAGGAGGTCCGCCACTGACCGGCTAGGCCCCCATTGCGGACGTCAATTCCAGCCCGCCACTGAGAGGTCACCCCAGAGTGAGGCACCTCGGGGACGTGCGTCCGCGAGACGCACGACCTTTGAGCAACCTCCGCCGGAGGTGACCCGTGATGACGAGCTGACCTCACTGAAAAATGTCATCGAAATGCTACAAGCTCAAGTAGCAACCAAGTCTGGCGGACCTGACGCCGCGACTCTCCCCGCATCTCCATTGGCATATGCCATCCTCCGCGCACCGGTCCAGAAGAAAATCCAGTTCCCGGTGATGTCCGCGTACGAGGGCGAATCTGACCCGAAAGTCCACCTGGCCAAGTACGCGGACTTCATGATTTCGGTTGGCGCCACCGACTCCACCCAGTGCCAGAACTTCCCGCTGACCCTGGGGGACCGAGCTCACCGTTGGTTTTCTTCACTCGCCCCGGGGTCAATCTGCTCATTTGGCCAACTCTCGCGGGAGTTCCTGGCCCACTTCTCTGGGTTCGGATCCTACCTTACCCAGAAGTACCGACTCGCCAACATCCATCAGGGCGAGAGCGAGACCGACCAGCAGTACCTGGAAAGGTTCGACAAAATCCTGCTAGAAGGCGAGCCAGTGAGCGAAGACACCAAGGTCGTCGCAGCGATGGCCGGACTCAAGAGGGGCACCGACCTCTGGAAGGAGATGCACCTCGCATGTCCCAACACTTACAGCGAATTCCGTCATAAGGCGGGGGTGTTTGCGGCCATGCAGGAAGCACTGCTCAAAGAAGTTGGTGCCCACGAAGAAAGGAAACCCTACGGGAAGAAGTCCGGGGGCACCTACAAAGCTCCCCGGAACTTAAAGGCTTTTGGCGAGGGAGACGAGCTCAAAGAAAAGCTCAATCAGGTCCTCACTGTCTCCGTTGACCACGTCTTCACTGCCGTCAAAGGCAAAGCCATGCTGGAGGAGCCAAGGCGGATCCGCCAGGACCGCACAAAGCTCAACCCCAACAAATTCTGTGCCTACCATCAGGCCAACGGCCACTTCACTAGTTAATGCCGAGACCTCCTCAAACAACTCTGGAAATTCTACGAGGACGGGAAGCTGGCCGAGTTCGTAAAGAAGGCCCCAGCTAAGAGGCCAAGGTTCGAGAGGAGGGCTACCTCCAATGATGAGGAGGAGGAAGCTGACCAACCTGGTCCCCACAACAGACGGAGGGCACCTCCCCAGCCTCAGCAAAACATAGAGCCCACCCGGGAACTTTTAGTTCTCGAGGAGGAGATCGGAGCCGCCGGAGGTCTCCAGGACGGGGGATCCTCCACATCCAGGAGAAAGAGGAAGGCCGAAATCCGGGCCATAAACCAAGTCCAGGAGGGCAGCTCCGGCCCCAGGTCCGTCTCACAGCTTACTGATGAGCTGACATTTTCCTCAGCGGACCTAGAGGGGGTACTGATGCCCCACAATGACTCATTGGTGATAACCGCCAACATCATGAACGTCCGAGTTCACAGGCTACTTGTGGACCCCGGCGCATTCACCAACATTCTCTTCAAATCCACCTTAGATGCCTTAGGTGATTTTGAGTCGTATCTGGAACCTAGCAATGCTAGGATAGTGGGGTTCGGAGAAGCTGTAACCGTCCCCCTAGGTAGTGTTAGGTTGAGCGTCCAGCTTGTATAGGCTGAGGATCCGGAAAGGAGACTGACTAGGCTCATAGATTTCCTAGTTGTCGACCAGCAGTCCTCCTACAACGTGTTCCTTGGCCGCCCTTTTATTAATGAATTCAAAGTAGCATGTTCGACCTACTACTACTGTTTGAAATTCCCAACTCCAAAAGGTGCCGGGACTATAAAAGGTGACCAGAAAAAGGCCTGAGAATGCTTACTCCAAATCAAAGATGGTCGGGTCAAGAAGTCTGTTACACAGGTCCACATCCTCGAAGAGGAATTACAGATTCCTGCAGACGAGCCAAACATCCTAGACGTCATCTCGGTCGAAACTGAGATGATGGAGGTAGGTGATTTGTCAGAAATCAACCAAGGCACTGGACCTGTGCAAGACACACCACCAACACCAATGGAGGACTTGGAAGAAACCCAAGTGTTGAGACCTGCGCAGGGGTCAGTACCTGCGCAAGAGCAGCAACCCGCTCCCATGGAGGTGGTTGATGAAGCCCAGGATGGGGGACCGGCGGGAGGTCAAGAACCAGCGCTAATGGATGTTGACCTAGCTCCCCAAGTCATCACACCATCCCAAGGCGGCGGAACACCGGGGGTACTAACAAGTGATGGACCGACCCAGGATGAAAGCCGACCCGATGACCTCGAGCCGCGCATAGGTCACGAGCCTGCGTAGATGTCACAAGAAGAGTGGGACGAGTTCATCAGCGACCCGAGGTGAAAAAATTAAAAGAGAAAAGCCACCCCCATGGAAGAATTGACGGCACTCCCGGTGGACTCGGAAAGGGACTTAGAACTTTTCATTAGTTCTGAGTTACCCGAACCGTACCGGTCGAGGATGGAACTGTTCTTAATGACCAACCTGGACGTGTTTGTCTGGTCCCACGAAGACATGACGGGGATCCCATTGGAACATGCTTGCCACAGACTTAACATAGATCCGACGAGGAGACCAGTACGCCAAAAGCGGAGGAAGTATGGACCAGACAAGTACGCAGCTCTAACTGTTGAGGTGGAGAAGTTGTTAGACAACAAGCTCATCAAGGAAGCATTGTGTCCACAGTGGGTCGCAAACCCCGTCCTGGTGAAGAAACACAATGGGACGTGGAGACTCTGTATTGACTTCACGGACCTGAACAAAGCATGCCCGAATGACAACTTCCCACTGCCTCATATCGACCAGCTGGTCGATAGTACCGCAGGCCATGAGATGATGACATTCATGGACACTTTTGCGGGCTATCACCAGATAGCTCTACACCCAGATGACCAGGAACATACGGCGTTCTACACCAACAAGAATATGTATTGCTGGGAAAGGATGCCATTCGGACTCATCAACGCCGGAGCCACCTACCAAAGATTGGTGAACAAAATGTTTGACCAACACATTGGTGAATCCATGGAGGTGTACGTAGATGACATAGTCGTCAAGAGTCTGAGGAAGGAGGACCACCTGGACCATCTAAAGCAGACTTTCGACATATTGCGCCACTACAACATGAAGTTAAACCCCAAAAAGACCAGCTTCGGCGTACACTCCGGAAAGTTCCTGGGGCACCTAGTTAGCCAGCGTGGAATTGAGGTCAACCCAACACAGGTCCAATGCATAATCGAGATGGGTATACCCGATTCCGTCCAAAAAATTCAAAGGCTGACTGGGTGCATGGCAGCCCTGAACAGATTCATCTCCAGGTCCGGCGACCGAAATCGTCCGTTCATCGAGGCAATTAAGGCAAACACATGGAGGTACAAAGAGGCGGCCAAAGCCAACAAGCTCCACCTCAAAAACCACTTCATTTGGACAAGTGAATGCCAACGAGCCTTCGAGGACATCAAAATGTACTTGGCAGATACGCAGATCTTGTCAAAGCCGATACCTGGAGAGAAGCTGTATCTGTACCTAGCCGCGTCGGAAGTGGCCATCAGTTCCGTCCTGGTCCGAGAAGAGGCGAAAACACACCTACTAGTGTACTACGTGAGCCAAGTCCTACACGAAGCTGAGTTGCGGTACACCCCAACAGAGAAGCTGGCTTATGCACTGGTGATGAGTGTTAGAAAATTGAGGCCCTACTTCTTTGACCACCCGGTAGAGGTGCTGTCAACGTTCCCACTACGTCAAATACTACAGCGTCCAGACACCGCCGGACGCCTGCTGAAATGGTCACTAGAGATCAGCCAATACGGTATAACCTACGCACCCCGAACAGCGATCAAGGGACAAGCACTTGCCGACTTCATCGTCGAGCTAACTTTCCCACAAGATCCGATGAGGGGGCGTATAGCTCCGTGGCATCTCTACGTGGACGGATCATCAACCAGCGTAGCAGCAGGCACCGACGTGGTCCTGATCAGCCCAGATAGACAAGTCTTCACCTTCACAATCCGGTTCGACTTTCGAGCAACCAACAACGAGGCGGAGTATGAAGCGTTGATAGCAGGACTTAGGCTATCATTAGCTGTGGGGGCAACCAATCTTCAAGTTTTTGGAGATTCCCAACTAATAATATCCCAAGTCCGGGGGGAATATGAGGCAAAAGACCAGCAGATGATGACCTACCAAAAGATAGCCGCACATTTGATCTCGATATTTATGCAGGTCTACATCAATCAGATACCGGGGCTAGAAAACACACAAGCAGACACCCTAGCCCGGCTAGCTACCAGCAATGGCGAAGCGGAGTTCACGGAGGTTGTGATCACCACACTGAAAAACCCCACGACGTTCGACTACCAAGTATACCAAACCTCGAGTGGGGGGCAGGAGGACAGTGAAGGTGGTGAAGATTGGTGCACTCCAATCCAAAAATACTTAACAGACGGAACAACCCCCGTGGTCACCTGGGAAGCTAGTCGGCTAGTAAACCAAGCTGCCAGTTATACGCTGCTGGATGGCCAACTCTACAAACGTGGATTCTCTCTACCCCTACTCAAGTGCCTAACTAAGAAGCAGGGGTCCAAAGTGTTAGAAGAAATTCACGAAGGAATTTGTGGGAGTCACGCTGGGGGGCAAGCGTTGGCATACAAGACAATCAGGCAGGGCTACTACTGGCCCACTCTTCGCAAAGATGCCATCAGCTTCGCTCGAAGGTGCCAAAAGTGCCAACTTTTTGCACCTAACATCCACTCCCCAGCCAACCAGCTAAAATCGGTTTTCAGCCCATGACCTTTGGCGAAATGGGGAATCGACTTGATCGGCCCATTTCCACCTGGTAGAGGCGGTGAAAAGTTTGCTGTTGTAGCAGTAGACTACTACACTAAGTGGGCTGAAGCCGAAGCTCTCACAACTATAACCCAAGAAAGGATGATCGGCTTCATATGGAAAAACCTGATCTGCAGATTCGGGCTTCCACAGTCGATCATCACGGATAATGGAAGACAGTTTGACGGATAAAAGTTGAGAGATTTCTGCAATTCATGGAACATCAAGAAGCACTACTCAACTCCATACCATCCCCAGTCGAACGGCCAGGTCGAGGCGGTGAACAAGATTCTGAAACACATATTGAAGCTCCGCCTCGAGGAAAAGAAAGGGAGCTGGGCAGACGAACTCCCAGAGGTCCTATGGTCTTATAGAACTTCCTATAGGGCCAGCACCGGGGAGACCCTGTTTTCCCTAGCCTTCGAGACTGAAGCCGTAGTCCCGGTTGAAGTCCAGAACAAGACTTGGAAGGTGGTGGGGTATGATGAAGAAAAGAATGACGAAGCCCTGGTAGTAGAGAAGGATCTGATCGAAGAGACCAGAGCTTCGTCAGAAATGAAGAACGCCACCTACAAGCGTAGAGAAGAAAAGTATTACAACTCTCAGGTCCGAGACCGAAAATTCAAGGTCGGAGACCTGGTCTTAAAAAAGAAATTGATGGCCCCACCAGGTGTATTCGGTTCAAACTGGGAAGGACCGTTCCGGGTCACCGCAGCCTGGCCAAACGGTACCTATGACCTAGAAGACGCGGAAGGCAAAGCTTCGTCATACACATGGAGCGCGGCACATCTAAAAAAGTTCTACCAATAGACTAGAATCCTGTAATAGACTAGTCGAAGGTTTGCATCAGAAATGTCGATGGCAACCGATGTAAATTACGCTGCTATAAAAAGTCAGAAAAATTCCCAAGTGTTTGGACCTGTGCAGCTCTCCAACCAGGCGAGCTGCACCAGGTCGCCCACTGCTCCAGGGAGCTCGCCAAGCCCAGCTCGCCCACGTACTCATAAATCCGCAACGCGCAAGGACCAAGGTCCCGAGCGTTGCAAGTAAATAGCTCGAAGGCAAAGGCCAAAGTGCCCAAGGTCGCGAATGTACCCTTCTTAAAGGGTTGCTAAGCACCTACTGCCATAAGTTAGGAAAATTCGCGAAAAAGATGAAAACACGTCTAAGGCAAGGTTCACGAAACCCAATGGCCCAACGTGAATCAATCGAAGTGCAGTTCGCCGCCCCAAGTGGTCTAAGATGAACGATTTGTGGCCCTAACTGGCGTAAGACGAAGAATACGCACTCTCAAAACAGAGGTACAATTCGTAGTCGAAAGTGACGTAAAACGAACTATTCGCTTCTCAAAGTAGAATAAGATGAACAATTATGTACCGGGAAAATAAACAAGAACGAGCTATTTAAAAAATTATAATGTAAAAGCGCAAAGACGTAAACGAAAAGAGTTGGACAAAAAAAAATGCTCGACTTATATTCAAAAGATACTTCAGAAATTTTCAAGTCAAAAATATACTTGAAAAAATCCTAAGTATGAGTAGCAGTGCTGGCCACAAAGGCCGACCAGCTGGCCATCTTTGAACTACAAAAAGCTCCTTCTGGGCGAGCTGCACGTGCCCGGCGAGCTAAATCTACTTAAACGAAAAGCAAAAGCTACAAAAATGGAGCTCCTTCTGGGCGAGCTCCGCAACCTGGCGACCTACTAAAACTGAACTACGAAAGTAATAGAAAGGTCAGCCTAGAGCTCGGGATCGGCGACCTCTGGAGCTGGGGCGACCTGGCTGATGGGAAGGGCAAGCTCAACATCCGAAGTGATGCTCCCAGAGAGTCCGCTGGTGTCGAGCTCGCTTATGTTGATCATCGCGTCCCCAAAGGCCTCCTGCATTTGCTCCAATGTCGACGGGACCTCGCCTCCAGCATCCCCCTCGGCATCCCCAGCCTCCTGGGCAAGGTCGGCAGTCAAGACCTGCTTCGTCTGGATAATGTTGAATTTTTGACGAGCAGCGTCAAGATTGATCCCATAGCCCGCAAGGTCCCCGATGTTTAGCTCCGTGCCGGGGGGGATCGTGGACTTCTCCAAGCAGTATTCGAACTCACTGACAAGGGCTTCCCACTCACTATCATTATTGATCCGCGCCCATTGGAAGGAGCGGATAACTTCAGCAAAACATAGCACATAGCCCTTGTCAGTGGCGACCACCTCGGCTAGCTCCAATGCCTCAGGCGTGATGGCGACATCGGAGCGGCTCTTAAGCTCGACGATCTCTAGGGCATTGGCGGCGACCTCGTCCCGCAACCTCTGATATTCCTCTGAATTCCCTCGGCTCTGATCCCGAAGGAGCCCCACCTCATCCCGGGCCCGAGCGAGCTCCTCGTCCCGTGTGGCAAGCGCTCGGCGAGCTTTCTCGAGCTCGGCCTGTTGCTGGCGGAGGTCGGCTTGGAGTTTCTCAGCTTTTTTTACGGCGAGCCGCTCCGCCTATAGTGAGGCCTTCGCCTTGGTTTCTGCCCTCGTGAGCTCCTCGAGAGCCTTTTTCCGCTCGTCACCCACCTTAGTGAGCGCCTTCCTCGTGTCGTGGCGAGCTCTATCCGCGGCGGTGATCTCATCGGTGACGAGCTGGGCAACCGCCATCGCTGCACAAGCATAGTGCATCGCCAACCTCGCCTTATAGGTGGGCTTTTGCCTTTCTATCATGGCGAGCTTCAAGACGGAGAGGTACTTGGGAGCCTCAGTGAATATCCGGCGAGCTGACCCCTCTGGGAGATCTCTCGACGAGCTCAGAGCCTTGCACCGCTCAGCGGTGTGAAGAGATTCAGGTCGCAACGGCAGCTCGGCGGGAGTATACCTGCACACGCTCAAATCAGTTAGCAAAAATCATGAAAATCACAATGGCTTCCAACTTCAAAAGAGGTCGCCCACTTACCCGAACCTATTAGGGTTGAGCCCGAGAAGGGTATCATCCCGGATAGGGACCCCGTAGGGAGACGGCGAGGAGGCACTCTGAGGAGTTGGAGGCGCTTGTGAAGGTTGAGTCATGAGAGCTCGCCCTGACCCTGCTTGGGTTGATCCGGAGCCTCCTCGGCCGCTGTGCTCGACGGAGCCACCCTCAGTCCTAACTCGCTTGGCGAGGCGAGCTTCTTCTTCACTCACTCGCGAGCCATCCCCCCGGTGGAGAGTTCGCTTTGTCTGGTGGGGCGGAGGGGGCTGGGTGCCCCTTTCAGGATTTGAACCTCGGCCCGCCCCTTTCTTTGGGCCGGCGACCTTCTCCTTTGGTGGGGGAGGCGCCGAGGTCCTCTGAGAGCCAGAGCCCCCAGCCTTGTCAGCGGCCTTGGCGAGCTCTAGTTTCTTCGTAGCGTCCAAAACGGCCCCCGAGGGGATACCTTCCCTTCTCGGACGAGGTTTACCCATCCTCAGCTGCCGAGCTAAGAAGTGGTAGGTTTCAGGAATTTCAACGGGAGGGAGCTCGGCGGTGGGACCTACACCTGCATGATAAATGATAAGTAAATCCAGCGATCTCAACGTATAAGGCAGCGAGCTGTGGGAACTTCAGAATGGAAAAGTTTAAAACCTTGAGCAGCGAGGTGGTGTGGCTAGGTGATGAGGCCGGCGAGCCTGCGATAGTGATGTTGGCACAAATGTTCGATCTCGCGATCTTTCTTTTCTCGCAAACAACACTGTCCGCACGAACTCGAAGCTAATTGAAATCTCCGGCTTCCCACGGCTCGACCTGTGGCGCTTCAAACCTGCAAAAAGATAGATTAGGTCAGTAATCTAATCCGACGCACACACACTAAGGTACGCCACCTACAGCTCGCCTCCCCGTAAGTCTCGGGAGTAGGGATGCACCCTCCACGACCATTAGAAGCCCGCCAATCTCCCCCGATAAAGAACTGCTCCTTCCAGTCCCGAATTTTATTGGGGAGGTCGCCCAAGAATTTACCCCCCGGGCGAGCTTGGAAAGAATAATATCCTTTCCCCTCCCTAACCTGCCGGATCACATTGAAGAGCTTGCTAATCTCCGCCGTACTTAGTCAATTTTCATAGCCCTCGAGGCCGAAAACGGTCAGAGCTGCCAACAGGTTGCTCCATGCGTTCGGAGTAAGTTGTGTAATGGCGAGGCCCGTGTCTGCCAGAAACTGCCCGATGATGGGGTGAAGGGGCAGGGTGAGCCCGGGCTTCAGAGTGTGATAGTTCATGGCTGTGAGTCCGGCGGGGGGGAGGTCGGCTCGCTCTTTCTCCTTAGCGGCGTACATAAATATATCCAACGGAATACGGAACCGCCTCCGAATATCCGGGAGGGCAAACTCGCTGACGATGCTCTCCACCCCGTTGGCTTTGAGGTCAGATTTGCCAGCGGCCTTTCGGACTGGAGCTCGCCGAGGCAGGGGAAAGCTCGCCCCATAGGCCCTCACATATTCATTCCAGTCGAAGTCATGCACGACCTCGGCGGGGATTTGATGTTCCGGAAGCTTGGGAAAGGGAAAGTCAATAAAACGGAGGTATTCATAAGTGACCTCCGTCCCCGTATCCTCGCCGACCTCCTCATCGACCTCGCGGGCTAGCTCGTCAGCGATGTCGTCGACCCGAATCTCGGCGACCTCCTCCTGAGTTTTGGTCTCGGCGATCTCTTCTTCGTCTGGGGCCACCGCTCCTCCAGGAGCTCGCTCAGAGTAGTCCCAGAGGTCACGGAGTGGAGATTGCTCGCCGGAACTAGTAGCCCACTCGCCGGAGTCAGAACGAACTGACCCCAGAAGCTCGCCACTGTCCGTGAGGGTTTCAGAGCTCGCCCCAGAGCCCGAAGAGACGATCACAGGTGCCGCTTGGGGGTTTGGACAGTCATTAGTTCTTTTCCCAAATCACGATTCGGAGGGGTGCGGCTCGAAGAGTTCTCAGACATGGTATAGGCGTCGCCGGAAAGTTTCGGTTTTCAATGAAAAGAATTTGAAACAAGAAAGAAGAAAAATCCTGATTTCTACCTTGAGGGATGCTCGGAGACACGTTGGGAGCAAAGAAACGATCGCCAGAAATGTGCTCTGAGAAGTGACGAAGCAAAGTGAAGAATTTTCTTGATTTTGCCTATTTATAGACGTTGGGCCCGGGCTCAAAATTCCTGAAAGACCAGGGGCCTTTTTGCAAAGAATTTGAAAAGTTATTATTATGGGCGCGGGAAACGACACTTATGGGGACGTGTGCGATGCCTCGAACCCCACCCACGTCGGCTCGGGAGACAGCCTTGCAGGAGCTCGCCCGAGAGTTCGCATGCCAGCTCGCCCACACATGTCATGAGTCATGATGAAGGCGAGCTGGGGGGCAATTGTTGACGGGCGAGCTACTCGAGGCAAATTAGAGAATCAAGATATCACCTAGGAGGTTGCCCGTGAGCTCGCCAGAGTGCCAAGCGCACCCCCGGGCACCAAGGAGTCGGAGCTCGCCTGAGTGTTCATCTCTGAGCTCGCCCGGGTGCTCATCTCTGAGCTCGCCCGAGTGCTCATCTCTGAGTTCACCTATGAGCTCGCGTGATAGTCTATAGGACCCCGATGGTACACTCTTTTTCCCTCCGTCCGGTTTATCCACAAGGGTGGTTTACGGCGAGGTTTTAAATGAGGCCCATCTAGTCTAAGGCATAGTAGCAGGACGAGGCACAACACAGGGAGCAGTGTAAGGGACCAGGACGAGGGTTACGGACCCTCGTCAACACCGGAAGCCATATAGGCTCATAAGGTGCCGTCTCACACTGGCACACCTATAAATAAAACATCTCTTGTAATTATCAAACAATTCTCTCACATTTCACACAATTAATATAATCTCTACTGCAATATTTCTCTCTCTAAACTCTCTCCCTCCCCAAGAACATAGAATCACAAGATTATTGTTTTGTAGAATTAATCTGTTGTAAAGCCACATAAACAAACATCGATTAGTAAATTCTATCAACAGAATGTGGATTAAATCTTATTTAATTTAATTATTCTTTTTGATGGAATTTAATGTAATTATTTAAAATATTAATTACAAATAAACAAAAGTAATTTAAAATATTAATTTTTTTGGTAGTGAAATTGATATAAAGTATCTAATAGCATAAGTGTATACATTAAATATGGTCTGCCTAGTAGTATAATTATACATATTAATTGATTACATAATTTTTTATGAGAAAATCAAATATCAATTACATTATGTGTGGCACGCTAATAATAATAATAATAATAATAATAATAATAATAATAATAATAATAATTGTAATAACAATTCTTGTGTAATAAAAATATTTATTAACACTTGATATTGATATACAATTTATTTCTTGAATTTCGGGTTCTCTCTCTAGCTATGATCCTCTGATTCTCCTTCAACTTTGACTTGACTTTGACTGGCTTGACTTGAAACGCGTAATCTAAGGACAGAGTTGTCTTGTTTTGGATCGAGCGAAGTCTTTGGAAGATTTTGATGAAGAACGCTTCAGATTTGATGAAGAACGATCTTCGAATCTTTGAGTCTTGACTTGAGCTTGAACACTTGATCGGAGGGGTCCTGGACCTTGATCTCTGATCGGAGTGCGTTTATGGATGAACTTTGATGGAGAACTCTTGAAGACGGCGATGAACGGTTGAAGTCTTCAAGTTGATCTTCGACTGGAAATGTCTGATCAGATGGATGGAGCTCCTTGATTCTGATCGAGAGATGTTTTTGACTGGATTTGGCAAAGAACAGTTGAAGTCGGCGAAGAACGCTTGATGATCTTCAAGGTGTTCTTCAAGAAAAAAATGTGTGATCGGAGGGATTTGGCCTCTTGTCTTGGATCAAACGATGTTTCTGGAGGATTTTGACAGAGAACGGCTTGAATATTCGAAGAACTTCTTCAGATTTGGTGAAAAATAGTTGAATCTTCAAAGAGTTGGATCGATGGATCTTCTTAGCTCGCAGTTTTGCTCGTCGAGAGGATTACTGCTATTCGTTCGTCTTCGATGGGTGTGAACCACTTGAGAATGAACAAGAAAGACCCCTATTTATAGGGTGGAGAGGTGAAGATCTTCCTTTCTTGCACTGACACGTGGCGCACTCCGGTTGGCTGGTGCCGATTTGATTGACAAGATTAAGGGCTCATTTGGTTCGTAAGATAAAATTATCTATCCGTCGAAAACATGCATATTTTCGACGGATAGATAGTTTTATCTTACGAACCAAATGAGCCCTAAGTAATCAACCAAATTTAGCTTGATTGATTTCCGCCGTCTTCATAAATAGGGCAAATCAGCCATTTATTGTTATTTACGAGTGCCGGGAGACTCGTAATTTAATAACGACTTGTATCGTGTACAATAAATATCAATTTACTATTTAATTAGAGAATTAATTTGATAAATCCTCAAAATTAAAATAGTAATATATGTGATATTTATTTAATTTATACACGTGTCATTATTTAATTAGGGTAGCAAAATTAATTTGCTTTCAATAATAATAATAATAATAATAATAATAATAATAATAATAATAATAATATGTTTAGTTGGAATGAATACTAGTATGGTGGTTGGGTTAAACAAGATATTGAACCAAAAGTATTTCTCAACAACAAAACAATTACAAATGTAAAGGTATAAGACATTAATTATTGTTTTATCATCCCCAGAAAACAAAGTCTGGTTCAACATTAGATTTTAGCAGCCTTCATGGGAGTGTCAAATAGGAGAAGCAACAAGGGGGTAAAACGTGAATAGGAGTCACGTTTTATAATGTCAGCAGACGGACTTCCCTCCCAAGCTAATGGAGTTGACTTTATCTCATAAAACGTGAACTGTGTTCACGTTTCTGCTTAAAAACAAAAACCCCCTTCAAATCACTACTCCCTCCGACTTTCTATAAGTTGCTCATGTTACCATTTTCGTCCGTCTTTCTATAAGTTGCTCATTGCTTTTTTACTTTTTTTGAAAACTACTATTCACTTCTTTATTATTATTTTCAATACTTTTTACACTATTTTCATTACTTTTTCACTTTTCTCCATCACATTACTCATACTTTTTCACTTTTTCTATCACATCACTTATATTTTTTCACTTTTTCCATCATATCACTTATACTTTTTCACTTTTACCTTAATTTGTGTGTCCAAAAGCAACGAGCAACTTATAGAAATACGGAGGGAGTATTATTTTCATAACTGCAGATCAAAATTACAATATTTAAAAAAAAAAAACCGAATATAAGCAATGCAACATTTTAGTTGTATTTAGTGTAATTTTTCAGTTAAACTTTCAGAATATACGCAATGCAACATTTTAACTGTAATTTTTCAGTTAAAAACTAATATAGCATTTCATTCTGCATATGAGAAATTTCGTTCTGCATTCAATATATATTATAGAGGGCAATCAGGAGACCCACTCTAATTAAAACTAACCTTTCAATTATTAGAATTATTAATAAATTTAAATTAATTGCTAACAAATTTTAAAGAAATATCTTTTTAAAATTGTTAACAAATTTAAAATTAATATTTTATTAATGTTTGCAAATTTAAAATTAAAAAATAAATTATTATTACGATTATTTTGCTACAACAAAATTTAAAAAATTTAGAAACTAGAAATTAGTGGGTAGTGGGAGGCCCGCCCAAGCGAGTTCTGCAAAGTAAGCAGCGTCAACGCCAGGCCAGCCTATTACCCCTTCAAAAATTCTTGCACCACTTATAGCAAGCTGGATGCGGTGGCCGGTTCTCACCGTCCACTTTGTTTTCCTTACTCATTAGTTTAAGGCAAGTTTTTACGTAAACCTCATCCACTAATTTATAACCATTTTGCCGACATCGTGAACAATGAGAAGTCGATGTGGGACAAAATGTATTAGTATTTTCACAATTACATGAGTCGCACATTTATAGCGTCTTGAAAGAAAATAGGCAGATGGCGAAGTTAAAGAAACGCCATAATCTGGATGAAGATATTTCAGACATAAGATTATGAACAACTTGGCTCGGTTCGATCACATCCCTAGGCCAACAGATACGAGGCATAGTAAATTAGGAAAGAAACTTGAAGTAAACAGCAGTTCGATGGCTGCAGTCTTCTCGTAGAGCCCACTCCAGCAGTACTTGTTTCCTGCAGCGAAAGACGAAAATCAGACTAGCAACCAAAGTTCGCAAAGCAGAGTTGCTTCTTCCACTGTGCTGTAAAACCACGTTGCAGTTTGAGTTCTTGCATTTCCATTCAAACTGCAACATCTCAGAAACTCAAATGATGGGAATGATGGCGAAGATTCAGACACTATTAACAGGGGTAATCATTAGTTGGGAGGACTAACTCAACCTGATTCTTCTGTTCTTCATTTTGGACGAGTTGTTTTGAGCTCTCTGGTCATGGTCCTAGTAGAAATCCATCTTGGGATGCTAAAAGCGTGTCTGTATTACCAACCAGGCAGAAAATTGTTTGAAATAATTCAAAGAAAAGAAAAGATAATTGGTATGTGCCTTATGATAAATATGTCGCACAAAAAAATCAAGAAGGAAAGTAACATGTACCAGATGTTAAGATACCCCATAAAACTACCAAGCTTCTGACAGCAACTGAATGCAATATATAATACAGTCATATCTGTACTTTATGATACTTTGCAACACTTGATAAGAATTAAATCTGAAAATAACTTGCATGCTCGAGTGTGCCAATCATTCCAAGAGACTTGCATCTATTTTTCCCATGACGAATGGATATTAGCGTCCATATACGGGTATCTTTCCCGGATAAATTTTGCAGCTGAAGTGCTACAGTCATCTAGCTCGACTTCATACCTATCAGTATGGTTGCCCACAGGGAAGGACTTTAATTTGTAGCAGTGCCTCATGATCAGGCGCTTAAGAAAAAAGAAGCACTCATCTTGTATCTTCACATGCTCAACATCAGCATCTTCAAGCAGAAGATAGTCAAGTGCCTGGAAATCTCCATCGTACATCACCCACTCTGGTCCTTGAAAGGCATGGCATCGCAATTTGAGCACATTAAGACATGGCAAATGAGCAATTGTTCTCATGCAAATCCAAGGATATCCAAAACCATTTAAACTCAGCTTTCTAAGACTTGATGGCAATGATATAATAGGCGGAGGTGAGGCATCAATCCCGGACCTGGCTACCTCAGGATTCACAACAGCACATTTTAGAGATAGTAGTCTATCAAAATGGTTAAGATGATCGAAGAAAAACATGGGTTCTGATGCATTGGGCGACAGTTCTATTCGAATCCCTAACTTCGTTAGATTTGGGGTCCCACGAAGAACACCTTTCATAACACTCTCGGCACTTAAATCTAAAAGAGTCGTGAGGTTTGGTAGGAAAGCGCCACAGGGATCTGGTAGCTCGCTTCCCATGACCTGCAGATGCTTCAATTCTTTCATATCCCAAATCTCCTTTGGCAGATACAATGGAGCTCCGTACAATTTGATGTGCAGATGGGGGCGGACAATCAAGCACTCAAGGTTCCTAAGTTTGGATATGGAAGGAGGGAGCTTCCCATCATAAGTGAGGCCAAGATATCTTAGATGAACTAGATGTACAACTTTGATTGGGAACTCATACAATCGTATAGTAAGAGCATCAAGTACCTTGAGCAACCCCAAACCAAGACATATTGGCACTTGATATGGATGAGGTGCACCGGTACATAAGAGAGAGCGTGCAGTTGCAATAGAATCCATTGAGTCGTGCACATCTTTCAAGCCAAATAAAACATTGTTTTGGATGCACAATCGACGCTGACCATTTATATATTCTCCGAAACCATCCGAATATCGATTTAAGACATGGTAAAACTTATTCTTCCTAGCTTCTCTGATACAGAGATGCCAATAGACAGAATGGAGGCTGATAGATTTAATTTCAAAACTGCTACTCGTCTTCACCTTCAATACAAGACTTCTGGAAACAAGTTTTCTCACATATCTCACAGCAACAAATTCGTAGGACCATACTTCCTCTTCAATAATTCCCTTAAAACTCATCAAGTTGAGGAGCTTGGACGTGGGGATCTTATACTTTTGAGGGAAAACTCCCATATACAGGAAACAGCCTTTTAAGAATTGAGGTGAGTATTCATAGGTTGGATATAGCTTCTCTGATATTTTATCATATGCATGCTCAAAGACTAAAGTCTGTTTGTTTGCTACCTTGGTCCAGTACTCCAGTGTCTTATCAGCTTCAGATAGGAGACTGGCGACCATGGCAATCATAAGAGGGAGACCTTCACATTCTTCAGCAATCATCTTTCCAGGTTTCTCAAGTTCAGGAGGGCAAAAATTTTCTGCAAACACATTCTGACGAAGAAAATGCCAACTTTCTTCTTTATTGAGCAGGTGCATTTTATAAACTATACTATATCCAGAACCAATTTCCATTATAGAAAAATCAACTACTTCTTCTAGCATAGTTGTCAGCAAAACTTCACACTTGATGATTTTGAGTAACTTGTGCAAGTAATTCAGGGGATTTTTGCTCCATACGTCATCTAACACAATGAGACATCTCTTATGGGATGCTTTTCTCCAAAAATACTCAGCTAACATTTCATCTCCTTTCATCATATGCATATTATTATTATCAATGTCAGGATCTATTTGAGCTAATATATCAGCTAATATATTTTCTGACTGATAATTTGGGCCTAAGGTGACTCAAACATGGAGATCGTAGCGTTGCTGAACAGATGGATCTTCAAAGATGTCTCTAGCAAGAGTTGTCTTACCGACGCCTGCCATTCCTAAGAGGCTTTGAATTTTGTGGGCCCCAGGGCTCCATTTTGGATGTGTATCAACATAAATGATGTGATCAACATAATCAGATAATTCAAACATCTGCTCAACAATTTTTTCAGTATAATCAATTGTTGAGAAAACAGCATCACCACCACAACCTGAGTTGCCCAATTGCAGGGCTTCTGCAATGTCTTCACTGGACATTTGATTGGTATCATCATCATCAACCTCATTATCCTAGAATACACAGGTTTCCTTTATCAGCATGCCTCTCGGGATTTATAATTAGTTAACATGTTAGATAATGTCTCATATTCGAACACGACAGCAAAAAATTATGCTTTTATTTCCATTAATTAACAAGTAGTTTCAGCAAAAATCACAACAGTACTTGCAAAGTATATGTAAAGGGTTAGCGTAAAATGACTTTTAGGACCACAATCAAGGGGTTGTCAGTATTTTACGCGTAAAAGTTTTGTACCTCTGGCATTTCATCAAATGCCTCTGAAAGGAAGACTTGGATCTTTGCTATAATCTCAGCACGATGCTGCTGGTACGAGGAGGGTTCCAGCTCCCTAATAAGATCCCATCCTTCATCTTCAATCTCGATGTTCAGATCATAGATGTTGTAGCTATTGACAAGTTGAGCCACTTCCATTAGACTAGTAATGAGAAAGACTCGACTTCCATAATTTTCTTTCGGAAAAGAGCTTATCAGCAAAGTCCACGCTTCTATTTCCCAGATATCATCCAGCACAATCAAGTATCTACTACGCTTCAAACATGTATACAAACGCTCACTTAATATTTTCTCATATTCATCGCCCCTTTCTTCCAAAATTAGCAGTTTCTGATCATGTTCATCGCCTATTTGAGAAAGCAGAGCTATCAAGATATCTATTACCTGATATTCTCGGCCTATTGTCACCATTGCACACCTCTCAAAGCCACTTCTGAGAGAAGCTAGGTCACAAATTAGCTTGGCGAAGATTGTTCGAGTAGTGCCCCCCTGCCCAACGATTGTAACAATTCGGAATTCGTAATTCTTGCTCTCCGTAATCTGCCGTTTCAATTCAGCAAGTTCATCATCAGATAATCCGAAGATATTCAACTTCTTTCCAACAAAATCGGTAGATCTATATGAGACGGAGCAATTATCTTCTTCAGGCACCGAGGGTTTGTCTAACTCTTCAGCGTACTCCTCCTTCATCTTCTTCACCGTCCCGACTAGGGATCGAATCTCTTCCTCGTCTACGGAGAAGAGTGCAATTGAACAATTTTCATCTCCAATACTTTCTTCAGACTGGGAAAGAAAGTGATTAGATAGACTGGATTCGATTACATCTTCTAATCTGTGGACAACTTTTATGATTTCTCCATCGAACGCAGTAATCCTCTTTCTTCTGCTGCTGCTGATGCAATCATCCAATCTCTTGAGAACTAGTTGTGAGGACTCAAACTCATTGTACGCAGATTGTATGATTTCTAAGCTGGAGGAAGCAATCGAAACACGCGAAGAGTTGAGGAGGCGCTGAATCGTGTGCATAGCAGAAATCACAGCAACATAAGCCATCTCTGTACACACACACGGCGCACCACTCGCATACAACTACACCAGTTTGAAGAAATTTTCAGCAGATGCAAAATTTGAAATTGTGCTTACTTCAAATGCTTGAATGATAATGCTGTATAAATTAATACCACTAGCTACATGCAGAAAATTAAATGGTATGCAGTCAATAAATAAAGGAATTATTACATAATAGCTCATTTGGTTTGTAAGATAAAAATATTTATCCGTCGAAAACATATTTTTATCTTACGAACCAAATGAATCCTAAATCTACAAAAATAAAGCTCACTATATATGTATCCCTACGTCATTTGCCCCCTCATCTCCAATAAATATAATTTATTTCAAATAAATACATTTTGTATGGACTTCACCTTTTTTTTTTTTTTTTGGCGCCATCTATAAATCATCTCGCACAAATACATTTGTTTAGTGTTAAATAGCATTTGTTTTATGGAAACAAAATATCGTCATTAAACTTGGGCGAAATTTTAATTATTTTATTGATAAATAATGATGATAAAAGAATTAATATGTAATTTTTATAAATAATCGCTTTATTTATAAAATCAACTTCACAATAACCATGTGAATGGAGGTAATATTTTTATGATGCTTATGCAATAATCACTTTATTTTGTTTGCTTCACCTTTGTGAAGTTTAGCCTTGTTATCTATCTTTCGGGTCGGTGCTGCAGCTTTTATAGTTTGACAAATTTGGTTGCATTTTTAATGCTTTACTATTTTTATTTATTTTATTATATATTGTTCATTTATTTTTTTACTTTTTTAAAAAATTATTATTCACTTCTTTATTATTATTTTCAATACATTTTACACTATTTTTATTATTTTTTCACTTTTCTTCATCACATCACATATATTATATCAATATTTTACCCTTTTCTTAATATTAGTGCCAAAAAATTGTGAGCAACTTATAAGGGGACGGAGGAAGTATATTATTTTTATGCTATTGTGCATATTTTATTTTTACCTTGGTAGATTGTTGTATTTCAAATTTGATTCATAAGTCAATTATCGAAAAAAAGTCAAACTTGATTATGCCCAAAAAGATGTTCGATGACATGCATGGAAAAATGTGTTTATATAAATATGTAGACATATAGAAGAAATGTTAGTAATTGAAAATATTTTTTGCTCAAATATTCTAAACCACCAATAATTTAACCATATTATTTCCTACCGATCTTTGTTAGAATATGGTTAGATTATGTGAGAAATCTTTGTTTTGTAATTTTTGGTTTATAAATGTTATTGCTGCATTTTTTGTTTATTTTTTTTGATTGATTTTTCAAACTGTGAATGATGTTGTTTAATTTCTCAGTGCTCGTATGATCATGAATGGATAGCGAATTTTGATGTTATATGCAAATTTTTTTAGTAAAATGTAAAATAAAGAGATTTTATATAAAATTGAAAAACTACATATATAAATGAAAAATATTTACATATATGTAAAAATCGAAAGCTGCATATATGAATGAATAGTAGATTAAAAAACTAAGGTAAAAAAAATTATAATTATAAATTCTGAAAAAATAATAATTTAATAATAAAAAAAAGATTAAAATATAAAAAATAACATTTGTGAAAGAACAAAGAAATAAAAAATAAAATAAAATTTAATAAATTTCAAATTAAAAAATGATTTTTGTGCATCAAAAACTTACAGAGTTGCAGTCACTTTTTTCAAGGGTGGGCCCAATTTTTTAAATTTATTCGTAATAAAGTGTTTTATTTAGTAACATGAATTTTTGTGTATGTAATTTTCTACAAATATGTTATGATAAATGTATAACTCAATGTTTTAAAAATCCAAAAAATAAAAGAACCAAAAAATGTATAAAAAATGAAACAAAGGAACTAAAATGCCAATATTCATCATCTTTCTTAAAAAAAAAAAAAGAAGTCAGATCAGCTTCATCCATACTTATATACATGCATGCAATCTATTTTTAGCCAACGTGCTTTGTCTCTTTCTCTTTGAGATGCTATTTATCTTGTTGAAGTCATTGGAATTTGTGATTTGTTCCTCTTTAATAAGTCGCAGTCATAGAACCCCAGGTCGGTAGGTGTACGGCTTAAAATATATATATTGATACCATTAATGCAGGATCGGGATATCCAAATCATATCAGTAGTA
>JAPKLY010000550.1:48818-103377 GCA_026898435.1 Prunella vulgaris
ATCTTGAAAAGAGTTTCCTTTAAGTCATCACTGATATCAAGATTCTTAATCTTGTCTTTAGCATAACATTGGTTAGCATAATGACCATTTTTGCCACATTTATGACAAACGATTTTATCAAGGTATTTTTTATTTTTATAAAATCTTTTCTTATTATGAGTTTGATCATAATACTTTTCTTTCTTCTCTTTTTTCTGTTTATTAAAAGAATACCTCTTCCTTTTTCTAAAATTAGATTTATTAGGAAAATCTTTCTTATGAACTCTTTTTGGGCTTGGATTGTCCAAACCAAATTGATCACAAAAATGACCTAATTGTTTTCTTTCTAAAAGATTATCTTTTTTTATTTGATTTCGTAATTTGATTTCATTACAAAGATTTAATCCTTCTTGTACACAAATACTTATGATTTGACCAAAAGTGTAAGACTCATAAGAAATAGAGTCAGAGTCTTTTCGAAGAACTTTTTTAATTCTTTCAGCAAATAAGTAAGGAAGACCATCAACAAATTTGTTCTTCCAGATATCCTGGTTACAATCAGGAATATCATAGATACGAGATAAAAAAGTATCTTTGTACCATCTGAAATCAGTAAGGGTTTTACACTTCATTTTTAAAAGAAGAGTTTTTGTATTTTCAGACTTATTGGTAAATCTACCAGTAAAATGTTCTAAAATAGTAAGAACTAGAGAATAAACAGCATTAGATTTAGTCTCACCATTTTCGATCTTAACAGAAGAAAATATTTCCTGTTTGTTTAAAGAACTTAGATAATTGTCCCACCAACCTTTCAATTGGCCCGTAAAACCTACGGTGATAGCCTGAGCGGTTTGAATATCATTATTACCACTAATGCTACAGGCAGAGCTATACATAAGCATACGATGGCATTGAGTAAAAATATGCTTATCAGCACCGCCATCAATGTTCCATTCATAAATACTTTTCCCCGAATAAGAGGTAGTAAAATAGTTTTCTTGTTCCTCATGGAGAACATCCATAGGAGTTGGTCTCTTATAATAGTATTTGGACAAATTTGGCTTGTCAGCCCATTTAATTTTATTTAAGCTTTCAGTTCTACTGGATTCAATAGAATCTTTTTCAAAGTCATTATCAAGAGTAGAAATATTAAGTTTTTCAAACTTATGACTTATGATTTTTTCAAAATCTGAAACAGAAGCTTCAATATTGAAATCTTTTATTTCAATAGGAGATTGTATAGAAGAAGCAGTTTTAATTATAAAATTTTTATTATCATTTTCTTTTAAAACATCAGACTTAGTCTGTATTTCAGTCTGCAAAATAATTTTATCAATCTTACTATGTAAAGAAATAATTTCTTCTCCTAAAATAGAGAGATAAAGATTACAAAAATTATTTTGTTCAATCATTTGATTAATATGTTTTACAGTAATTTGTAAAACATCTTTATCAAGAATCGTGGTAAATGGGAGGAAATTAAAAATCCTACCTCCTTTTTCAATTTGAAAAGGAACATGGGGAGGGTGAACAGATTTTTGTGTTTCTCCCGAGACGATCTTATAATCTCGTTCGATAACAGAAATATGATTTATATAAAAGGTTTTGATAAACCAAGGAACATAATAAGTAATTTCATTATGTTGTTTACAGAATTTATAAAAACTGTTAACAAAATAATCTAATTCTTCTCTTGAAAAAGAACTGAAATACCAAGTTCGAAATTTTTCCCATTTGGGATCATAGAACTCTTTATTAATTTGAGCTCTAGGCAGAGAGCCTTTCGAGAAGTCTAAAATAGGTGTAAAATCCATAAAATTATATCTTAAAATTGCAATCCGAAATTGTTTCGGGGTTAATACCATCATTGTGGACAATATTGTTTTTATTAACAATAATTCTTTCATTATTGAAGTCATTAAACGTATCTTCTTTATAAGAAGAAGTAGAAACCCTAGAATCTGAAGGTAAATTAACCTCATAATCAAGAGGGGAGAATAAAGAGTGGCTAGACATAGATCTAGAATGAAAAGAAGATTGCCTTCTTTGATTATTTTGAAAACCAATACTAATTGTTCCATTATTACTTTGTGTAATATGTTGAAAATTATTATCAATCAAAGGAATATTAGGAACAGATTGTTCAATTATCCAATTATCTGGGAAAGTAATTTCTTCCCATTTAATGGACCTTCTAGTACTAATATTGGATTTTCCAAAATTGGTTTCAATGAGGATAGTCTCATTTTTGTCATTTTCAAATTTTTTGCACATAGGATTTAAGGTAAACAGAGGTTTATAATAGATACGGTAACATATACACATGACCTCAGTACCAGGTATATAATTATAACCATGAGTTTTAACATTTAATGTTAAAGAATCAAGAATATTGCTGTCAGATAAAGACAGCGATAGGTTAGGATAAGCGTCAAAATAAACGGGTCCTAAAGCCAGACTAGACTGGATTATCCCCATAAGAGATTGTTTCCAGTTAAGGTTTCTGCCATCCCTAAGGGTAGCAAGAAAACTTTCTGGTAATCCTTTTAAAGTAAGAGGCCTAAAAGCCACTTGAACACATCCAATATGAAGGAATTTATGTGTTCTTTTAAAAGGTAAAATATCATTTTTGCTAAGCAATTTTATAACCATTTCTTCTTCATGAAGAGGAATAGAAGATTCAGTGGTTTTAACAATTTGTTTAAAACCTAACTTTTCAAAAGTTCCTAATTTATAAACCATTTTAGGTTCAATTTTTGGAATAGTCCATCTGTTTAATAGATCTAAATTCTCAGGAATATCATATTCCTGTGTTATACTGTTCTTAACAGTATCTCTAAACCTGAATAAATTCATAAGAATTTAAATTGTATTGAATCATATAACATAACAAAATATATACTCTACTCTCACATGGCTCTGATACCATTAATGCAGGATCGGGATATCCAAATCATATCAGTAGTATAGCTTTGGACTTTTGCTCAACCCAGATTGGGAATTATATATATATATATATATATATATATTCCATCTATTTAATTATACTACTAATCATATTTCATTCTGCAATGATTTTAAAAAATACATATACGCTGCGTTAAAAATAAAGTAGATTAAAAGTTGATAATATAATATTATATTTTGGTTTCTAAAATTTATTTCTATTTTTCATTTTCTAAATTTATTCTCATATTCTTTTAAAAATATATTATTTTATTAATATATTTATAAATAATTACTTTATTTTTAATGAATCCTACAATATTTTTACAATTTACTTATTTTAATTTTATTAAAATACATGTTCATTTTTTAAAAAAAAAATTGAGAGATGAAAAGATTTTTTTCTCAAAAAATATAAACAGGCTAAAATAAAAAGTAAGTCTAAAAATAATCAAATGAAGAGAGTACATAGTATGGGGTCAATAGTGTTCTTTCCTATTAATTTTACCCAATTTTGAATTTAGTCAACAATTTTTTTTTGTTTGAATAAATAAATCTCTCAAATTTGTATTTTTTAGAGAATAAATTTTTTATAGTTTAATAACTCATCTTCAATTTGAATTTGGTTTACATAAATTAATACTTTGATATTATCATGTAAATTTGAAAATATTTTAATTCAGTCCGATAAATTTGCAAAATAACCAAAATTAAAATATTTTAAAACTTGCAAAACCAATATCAAAATGTTAATTCATGTGAAATAAATTTAAAATCGTGATAAATTACAGAACTGCAATAACTTTTAATTGTGAGAGGAAAATTTTAGAGTAATACATTTAAGAAATATTTTCATTTTGAGGTGTGCAAATATTTTTGAAACGAATTTAATTTAAAGAAAAAGTAAACTAATTTTTAAGGGAAGACAGTAATTCGAAAACAAACTTTTAAATGTACTAAGCAATGCAAACGAAGTTTCAAAGTAATTATAATTATTGTGGTTTCACTAAAGAGCTAGCTAGCCTTAACGTAGACAACATAACAAATCTGCAAACAAAAATCAGAAATAGGAATTCTTAATCAAAACTCTTCCTTGTAGAGTTTCTATTTTTTATTGTTAATTGTTTATTAGCTGTTTTTTTTAGATGAATATTAGGGATGCTTTGTTGACGGAAATTCATAAGGCAGGCCTTGGCTCTTCCTCACCTCACTTGGCATTCTCCAACTCTTTCTTTTGCGACAAATGGATCTTTTGTAATAATCACTCTCTTCTATATATATGTAAACTCTCATTCCTCTAACAACTTACATTCGTCGTCTCCTTTTCTCTTCATATCCTCACGATTGAAGTGATCGTTTATAGGTAAGTAATCTTTTTTGTACATTTTTTTTTATCTACACAATGATGCAATGGATCCAAAAATATTTGATTTTAGTCATATATCTTTTAAAAAAAAAATTGATTTTCATCCTTTAATCTTTATAAAAAAAATTGATTTCCGTTGTTTATCTTTTCGAAAAAGCCGTACGGTTTGGGAAAATAGTTTTTTTCGTCCGTTATCTTTGACCAATTACGATTTTGGTCCTCTTGACTATTAAAATTTAATTTTAGTCCTTTATCTTTCAAAAAATTTGATTTTTGTCCTTTAACTTTTGAAAAAATTGATTTTCATCCTTTATCTTTATAAAAAAATGATTTTCGTCCTTTATTTTAAAAAAAAATATTATTTATGTCCTTTTGAAGGATAAGATTCTAAAGTCAAATTATAATAGTTAGAGGATCAAAATCATAATATGTGATAGATAAAGAACGAAAAAAATCATTTCACCTTATTTTTGTTGCACATGACGCTCTTGTACAACAGAGAACCAAGTCCGTCACCATGGGCTTAGATTATGAAATTTTCTGACATGCATGTGATATGTTGCAAGAAAAATGCATGATGAGTTAGTTGAAATGTCCATATTTTTGTGCAGAGGAGAGTTGGGACGTATAGCAATGAACGAGGAAAAAACAAATGCTGCCCTCGAAGCAATCAATAATGAAACTGTGGATTTGGTAATTTCTTGACAAGCACCACATTTCTGCGTACTGAACTTTTAGACGCGACGGAATTCTTTCTCTTTTTCGTGTTTCATCTTCGAAAGGAAACGTTAGATACTAATAACTTGCGTGCACGTACTCCATCTGTCCATTAAATATGTGCACCGTTGTATTTGCATGGATTTTAAGAAAAAATGATAAAGTATAAAATAACTGATTGTGAGATCAATGATAAAGGTGATGGTTCTATGATAGGAAAGTGCTTTTTTTTTTTTTTTTTTGTAGACGAAAGAGAAAGGAAATAGTGCATAAATTTAAACTTTTTACTGCATTTAACTAACTACTTATGAGTAATCATCTAGATCTCTCACTCAGTCTCTTTCTTCTGTGATCAGGAGAACATCCCTATTGTAGAAGTCTTTGAGAAGTTGAAATGCACACAAGAGGGTCTTACCTCTGATGAGGTGCAGAGACGGCTAGAGCTGTTCGGTCATAATAAACTCGAAGAGAAAAAGGTATCTGGTAGAGTATTTTGTCTTCGACTCTTTTTATATGATCCGTCTAATGCATGAAAGAAGCCATGAATCATCTGCCGTCTAATATGTTTTGAAGGAGAACAAAATACTCAAGTTTCTTGGATTTATGTGGAATCCTCTTTCATGGGTCATGGAAGCAGCAGCCATTATAGCTATTGCTACTCCTCATGGAAAGGTATATGGATTCAAAAAATAAAACAAAAAAACATATGCCAACAAATGAGTTGATTTTTTACTCTCACTGTTTTTTCATCTGTTTTGGTTGCAGAAACATAGCGTCGATTACAGTGATTTTGTAGGGATTATATCTCTTCTTCTTGTGAATTCAACCATTAGTTTTATAGAGGAGAACAATGCTGGAAATGCCGCTGCAGCTCTCATGGCTCGGTTAGCTCCCAAAGCTAAGGTTGGCAAACCAAAAACTTGCAACTTTTTCCAGTTTTTCAGACTTAGTCCTCTTTGTTTAAGCATATTTTAAACATCTTATAAGATGTACACCTGCTTATATGATGTGAAAAATAAACTTAATTTGCTCAACTTCATCTCCTGCAACATCTATCTGTATGATCAGGTGTTGCGGGATGGGAAATGGGACGAGGAAGATGCGGCGGTTTTGGTTCCGGGAGATATCATTAGTATAAAGCTTGGAGACATTATTCCTGCTGATTCGAGATTGCTGCAAGGAGATCCCTTGAAAATTGATCAGGTACTTTTGAAGTTACATAAGTATACTTTCTTAATGCTATTCCTTGTGCAAATGAAAAAGGGTTGTACTCTTGATCGTGTGAAAATTGGTGGAAAGAGTCTGTTAGCATAGAGGACATCAACTATATGAGGAAATGATTTTGTAGCTAATGTGTTTGATCAAGGTTCTGAATGAAATTCGGGTATTAGTAATCGTTGATTGACGTTAAGCGTTCCAAGAGAAAGATTGGATCATGTTCTGTACAGGACCGTCTTGTGCAATAGACCAGTGTGAGTTTATAGTACCAATGTTGTATGGTTAAAATGTACAATAAACCCGCACATGTCTATTGCACAGGACGGTCATGTACAAACAGGATCGAAGATTCTATTTAGGAAGCTTTTGAATAGGTACTCTGTTTTGCTCTGTTCACATTAGAAATGGCCAAATATCTGAATCTATTTTATGCATAAAAGATAGTTGAAGATTAGTACTAATCCTGGGTGTCTGATCTTCTAGTTTGTGCATGTTTCTGTAGTCTGCTTTAACCGGAGAGTCACTCCCAGTGACCAAGAATCCTGGTGATGGAGTTTATTCGGGGTCCACGTGCAAGCAAGGTGAAATCGAGGCAGTTGTCATTGCCACCGGAGTGCATACTTTCTTCGGGAAAGCAGCACATCTTGTGGAGAACACCACACACGTTGGACATTTTCAGCAGGTGCATTTTCGTGTTCATTCTTTCTGTTTTTTGGGTTCACATTCATCAAGAAAAAATGTTACTCAAAATTTCCATCTGATGATCATAGGTGTTGACTTCAATTGGTAACTTCTGCATTTGCTCAATTGCCACCGGCATGGTGATTGAAGTGATCATACTCGCGTCCCAAAAGAGGCATGTTCGTGATGCTATAGCTAACCTTCTTGTACTACTGATTGGTGGTATCCCCATTGCAATGCCAACTGTTCTTTCTGTTACCATGGCTATCGGCTCCCACCGCCTATCTCAACAGGTGCAACTCATAAAATATGTTGCTCCATTTGTCACCCCTTCAAACTCTCTCTCTTTGTATAAAAATAATGGTGTGTTGTAGGGTGCTATAACAAAGAGAATGACAGCTATTGAGGAGATGGCGGGGATGGATGTCCTCTGCAGTGATAAAACCGGCACCCTAACACTCAACAAGCTTAGCGTAGACAAAAATATCATCGAGGTAATAAATACTCTTTTGTTTCTCCAGCATATACCTACTATCTGCTAAAGATATACCTCATTCATGAAGATTTTTTTGTTGAAACATTTATATTACTTCAGGTTTTTGCGAAAGATGTCGAAAAGGACATGGTTGTTCTGATGGCTGCTAGAGCCTCACGGATGGAGAATCAAGATGCTATCGACTGCGCTATAGTTTCAATGTTGGATGATCCTAAAGAGGTACAGTTTCAGAACAAAAAGTCATATGTAAAAATTTCTTTTGTTGTGCAACCATTATGCATTTTAGGTGTAGTATTAGTTCTTTTATAGTAAGTGATAGTTAGAACAGTTGCACAATTGAACTGTTTTCCCAAGTATGCTTTCACTAAGGTCATCTTTTAACTCCAATCACAGGCGAGGGCTGGGATTACGGAGATTCATTTCCTTCCCTTCAACCCGACGGATAAGAGAACCGCGCTGACATACTTAGACAGTGATGGGAAAATGCACAGAGTGAGCAAAGGTGCCCCTGAACAGGTGTCTGCTTGAACTAAGTCAATATATATGCAAACATCCTTAGTTACTACACATTTGTGAAGTAAACCATGAATGTCTGATTGCAGATTCTCAACTTGGCACATAACAGATTCGAGATTGCAAGTAGAGTGCACTCTGTGATAGATAAATTTGCTGAGAGAGGTCTCCGATCACTTGCTGTTGCTTGTCAGGTACGTTCTTATTCCATTCGATTCTTCTGAGTTTGGTTTTAAGCTCTTGGATTCATGAAAACTGTGTCTCTTGCAGGAAGTGCCTGAGGGATCCAAAGAAAGTGCAGGTGGACCATGGGAGTTTGTGGGCCTTCTCCCTCTCTTTGATCCACCGCGCCATGATAGCGCTGAGACCATCAGAAAAGCTCTGGATCTTGGTGTTAGTGTCAAAATGATTACGGGTGATCAACTTGCAATAGCTAAGGAGACAGGGAGACGCCTCGGAATGGGGACGAACATGTATCCTTCCTCCTCATTGCTAGGAGATCATAAGGATTCATCAGTTGCTGCTCTACCAGTTGAGGAACTTATTGAGAAAGCTGATGGTTTTGCGGGAGTCTTTCCAGGTAAAAATACACTTGTACGAACTTGATTCACAAAAGTTTTATGGTGGATTCTGTAATACTGTTTAGTATGCACAGTTGTACTTATGATCAACTTCACTCATTGCTTGATTTCATTGCTTGAGCAGAGCACAAGTACGAGATTGTGAAGATATTACAGACGAGGAAACACATCTGTGGGATGACCGGTGATGGAGTGAACGACGCCCCTGCTCTCAAGATTGCAGACATTGGAATTGCAGTGGCAGATTCGACTGATGCGGCCCGAGGTGCTTCTGATATAGTTCTCACCGAACCAGGTCTGAGTGTGATCATCAGTGCTGTACTAACGAGCCGTGCCATATTCCAGAGGATGAAAAACTACACAGTATGATGGAGAAGCCTTTTCCCATTACTCAAACAGATGCCTTTATAAAGAAAAAGATTCTGATTACATTCTTTACTTTCTACAGATTTATGCAGTGTCCATCACCATACGTATTGTGGTAAGCCACTGTTCTTCAACTTCCTCGACTCGTTCCCATCCTAGTCATTGCTTATCCATGATTATGGTTTCCTTTAACAGCTGGGATTCTTGTTGCTTACTGCATTTTGGAGATTCGACTTCCCTCCCTTCATGGTTCTCGTCATTGCAATCCTTAACGACGGTAAGTTTAAGTTACATCCTTGAGAACAGACATAGGTGGAGGCTTTATTATGCACATATGTCTAGTTTTGGCTGTTTTCTTTTCCAGGTACTATAATGACCATATCAAAAGACAGAGTGAAGCCATCTCCATTGCCTGATAGTTGGAAACTTAGTGAAATTTTTGCAACTGGGATAGTTCTAGGCAGCTACCTTGCTCTGATGACCGTAATATTTTTCTATCTGGCCTACGAAACAAACTTTTTTCCGGTACATATACGCACCACTCTTATACTTCTTTTCTTTTATGATGAGCAAAGATCAATAGAGTCAAACTGAGTCCCATCTTTTCATCAGACACATTTTCATGTGGAAGATTTCAGCAAGCACACTGGGTACCTAACAGACGATAGTGCGAAAGTGCTGAAGGATAAATTATCGTCTGCTGTTTATCTTCAAGTTAGCACCATCAGCCAGGCCTTGATATTCGTGACACGATCCCGAGGATGGTCCTTCACAGAAAGGCCCGGCGCTCTCCTAATGGCGGCGTTCGTCATAGCACAACTGGTAAGCATGCATGCATGCACATTGGTATGAATCCAGCAACATTGACTCAGAATAACTTCACGAACCTCGGGGACCATGTTTACAGGTTGCAACTTTGGTATCTGCGGAGATGACGAGTGATCTGTTCGGGGTCAGGAAAATCGGGTGGGGATGGACAGGGGTCATCTGGTTGTTCAACATTATAACCTATGTCTTTCTTGATCCTATCAAATTTGCAGTTAGATATGCTCTTAGTGGGAGAGCTTGGGATGGTCTGCTCAACCAAAAGGTATTTGTTAGAAGAGTCTATCTTATGTTTTTAATAAAACATCAAATATTGTTTAAGTACAAAATGTAAATCAGTTACACTGTGATATTGGTTTACACCATACCTTGTCTTGGGATTATTTAGTTTGATCTTTTGTTCCTCTGCCTCTAAATTCATTTCTTTTACGTCCAGACTGCCTTCAGCACACGAAAGGACTTCGGGAAAGAAGCTCGGGAAGCTGCATGGGCTGCTGAACAACGCACACTTCACGGCCTTCAATCTGCAGATACCAAATTGTTTATTGATAATAAGCACACATTTAGGGACATCAACTTCATGGCTGAGGAAGCTAAGAGAAGAGCCGAGGTTGCAAGGTCAGTCCGTTTCACCTAACTGAGTCGAGACAATGGTTACAGTGTTTCATTCAGACCGTCTTACCTAAGTTTTTGTGATTCAGTTAATTCATAACTTCCGGACATAACTAATTTTATCATTTTTCCCATACAGGTTGAGGGAAATCCACACACTGAAAGGAAAGGTAGAATCCTTTGCAAAGTTGAGAGGCTTAGATATTGAAGTTAACCCACACTACACCGTGTGATCATCAGCTATTCAGATTCTGGCTTCTTGATTTGTTGTCACTTTTTCGTTTTCTCTTTTCTTCGTTCGTCGTTGTGTAATGGAGTTTCCTGGAAGAGGCATGGAAGGGGAAGAATCCTTTAAAAAAAAAAAAAAACAAATAAGAACACATTGAATGCCTTCCACAATTTCATTACATTATGTTGATGATTTTTGTTGTTGGAAGCTGAGGTTCTAAGCAACAATGAAGGCCAAAGACCAGCTGGGAAATAAATGTGCACATTGTAAACTAACACTAGAGAGGTGTGGTGATTGTTTTAGCTTCAACTTCTTTGCATTAATTGTTTGTGTAAATCTCCATAAGATATTCATTTAAAAACATCTTACTTTATTGATACAAATTGTGCAATTCAATCAATGGAAGAATGCTTTTCTTAGTTGTTTTACAGCCTTTTTATGCTATGTTCAGAAACTCATACTCCCTGTGAAGTAGGTTTTTTCATCTTCCTTCGAGCCGTTTCACAATAAATTTCACCTTCCATAAATATAAAAAACATCAGTTCATATATTACTGAACAAATAACATTTTAAACAACTATCATTTACTTTACACAAAAATCAGAATGTTGACCCATCAAATACTAATAAATATATACTTCCTAAACAAAACAACTGAAAGAAGTGAGAAACCTATTTTGGAAGGGGGGAATATATCATAATAAGATAAGTGAAATCGCATCAGTCTCATATAACAACAAAGAAATACTTCGGTTTTCTTCAATTAAATAATCATAGATCAAAATTAAGAGTAATAAAAGAAGTAACCCCCAGAACACCTAGTGCCAAGAGCTTGAGATTTAGGAGTATGATCCTATTTAGGTCTCAAATTCGAAGTCCATAAGGTGCGATAAAATCCTAAAATGAGCTAGACTTATAGAGCTTTGCTCTGACGTTAAATAGGATCCTCCCCCGAATTAGTCAGTCCTTAGGCTAGATACCAAATCATCAAAATGAGTAACATAAGACAAAGATCACAGACGACATAAGAAACATGCTAATAAAAATCGAAAATTCCACAAAAAATATACATTTCCTACTTGGTGCAGCTATAGGAACTTCTTCTCTCCTTTTCTCTTCAATGATTTAAAACAAACGAAAGGAGAATTAATATACGTCTGGATGATAAACCAAGAAGATGCAGTGCAACACAAATTGTTTAGAAGTTGCACAAATTCTTTTAACTCCGGCAAACAGATCAAGAACAACTAACAGGAACTGAATGCCAGAGTGCCTGAAAATAATAATAAAAAAGACAAGTAGTGCAGGCATTGCCATAGCGTATATTCATCTGCAAGCTATATATTCCGTTGAAGACATCCATAATACACTCATTTAGAATGTATATCATATAAGTTACTAACATTTAGGGGGCATTTGGTTCAAAATTCTTAACTGAAATGGTAATGAGAATGTATATAAGGTAATTGTGGTGGTTAACAATTCACCTTCACCATACTTCATAGGGGGCATGCGTCTCAAAATATGTTAATTATTACCGCATTTTGATTAACCAACTTCCCTCCTGTATTTATTTCTCCTCAATCATTCCGCTATTTCTAAACCAACAACCATTTTTATTCCCACTTATTTCAAAATTATAGCAAAACACTAACAATGTAACCGTCATTCTCAATGCATCTATTATTTAATGATTCTCATTATCATTCCAATTGGTGAATTTGAACCAAAATACGATTCGTGAAATAATATCAGACAATAATTATTCCATGTACAACTTAAAGCTCAAGTGAGTCGAGATCTTTCAGGTACTTGTTGTAAAGCCAACGAGATATGTTGAGGGTGTTTCCCGTGCTTTTTGTTGGGAAAACGTTGCAGCTACTCTGCCAATTGTTTGTTAGTTTGACCCATTCCCTTCTCCATTCTCGTACCTGGAATCCATCACCTTTCTCCAAGCTTTGTATCAGAAACTTGAAGTAAATAGCAGCTCGAGGGCCGTAGTAGTCTTGTAGAAGCCCACTCCAGTACTTGTTTCCTGCAATGGAAGACCAGAATCAGATTAAAGTAGAGGGATAATATGGACTTAACACAGCTCAAAAACATAAGAGATACGCGTCTACCATAGTCACGGAGCAAACTTGCTTCTTCCTCTGTGTTGTCAAACCACATTGTTATTTGAGTTCTAGCATTCCATTCAAACTGCAAAATATCAGAAAGTAAAATTATGGACCAAGAATGGGTTTATAGTTTTTTTGGCCAGCACCCGGTTATTCATTTTGGTCCAGGGCGCTTCCGCTTTTTGAAATCTGTACTGTAAGTTTATTTTATTTGACTTTTTCGTTTAGTCACAATCATTGGACAATAAAGTCAAATATGGTAAACTTATAGGACTAATTTCCAAAAAAGTGAATGAAAATGGTAAACTTGCAGGACCAATTCAAAAAAGTGACACAACTGACAGCTGGGTTACCCTCAGTATCAAGTCGCTGGAAGAAAAAGTTGAATATGGTAAACTTACAAGACCAATTTCAAAAATTGAAAACGGTCTGGACCTAAATAAAAATTAGGTATAAAAAAATATAATCCTCGAACACTAATAACAGGGGTTATCATTAGTTGGGAGGATGATTAACTCAACCTGTTTCTTCTGTTCATCGTTTTGAGCAAGTTGCTTTGCGCTCTCTAGATACGGTCCTAGTAGGAATCCATCATGGGATGCTAAAAGAATGTCCATATCACCAACAAGACCTATAAACCTCTGACTAAGGCTCCTCACATTGTGCAAATCACCTAGCTGATAGGCTTCGACAACCTTCATAAAAAGTTGATTTGCGTACTTTGCTAAAGCTTGTCTTGTTAGATCCACAAGATCGTATCTGAAATCAGTAGCTAAACAAGTTTCAGGGGCAAAAAGGCGAGAGAAAAATATACTATCATGAAAGGAATCTTTCGAACCTGTAAGTACTACTTTCTGAGAGTTGATCCCCGCTGGTGATAAAGAGTCGTAGTGCTTGTATTACTTGTGAAGATGTATACCATAGATGGGGATGAGTGTAAGAATCACTTGTTAGTTCATAAGTAGTTCTTCTGAGACTTTGGTGATTATGATGGCTATGATTTCCAGACATTGATAATATAGACGATGTAAAGATTGAATTAGGATCAGCATCAGGAAAAGAAACGATAACATCTCTGTTCTTGTCCTGTTAAAAGAAACAAAAACCAAAAACATTGATCTTGTCTTAAGATTATGATATGGAGATCAGTGAGAAGATCACTACAGGCCTCTTTTGCTTACCATTAATCCATCTGTGCAGTTATATAGTGTATGATATAAGATGTTCCAAGCATCTTGTATTGATGGAACCAATTTCCCGTACCTTCTTCGGGCATATGTATCAACCCATGCCTGGTGGAAACAAAAAGAACAAAAAAGGGAGCAATTGTATAAAAATGATGCAAAAGTTGTCACCAAAATAAGCACAAACCCCTTACCTTGATGTTGACTCTGTCCTGCAGGAATGCCATTTCAGACATAAGATCATAAACAATGGGGTTCTGCTCGATGCCTTCCATTGACATCCCAACACCAACCTTTTTGATGCAAAGTAGTAAAAAGTAAAAGAACCATGAAAATATTTAGTATATACCATGGTTTATAAGCTTGATTTAGTAGGCATACCATGGTTGAGTTAGCACTAAGACGAGCATCTACAGATCCAGATCCCACTGAGTCGAGAATACCATACATTTCAAAGTTCCCAGCAAAATTGTGCAGCATACACCTGAAAGCGCATCAGCAAATCCTTGAGGATACAAATTTGGATTGATCCTGATCAAACCATGCTTAATCACTTCAAATTGCTACCATAAAAATATAGATGCACAAATGGATCCAGAATAAGATTTTCCAAACTTATATCACTAATCAAGATTTTGGACAAGTTTCTTAGCAAGAGAAATTCAATCTTTTTTTGCTTGGTTCAAAAGTAAAGACAATGCATTTAAAAAACTATCATGTCAACATAGTTGATGATATACCATCATGCAAAAGCAAGAAGATAGGAAATACCAGATGTATGGTACACCATAGAACTGTTCTGAAGTAGCCCAAACTGGTTTAACTTCTGCAAATAGATCAAGAACAACCAACTTTCCAATAGGAACTGAATGCAATAGTGCCTGAAAATGAATCATATTACTATTAATTTTGGAAAAAAGAATAACACAAAATAAAAAGAACAAAGATAATGGACTCAGGGCCAAGCATATAGTCTCTGCAATTGATACTCGTGGCAGGCATGGAATGCAAATGAAAGTATATTGTGCTTAGGATACTTAAGTCTTCAATACAGCAAATGTTGTGTATTTCGATGACTGGACTTTGTTTGCTAAGTTTGAACACACTTGGTTCTTTCTTTTTCTCAGTCAGCTGATTTCGTAAGTAGAATTCCAGAAAATGTATTTATAGTATACACATGGGTGTACACATCGATCCATGAATATTAGATGATTCATTTCCCACTGTAATGATATTATGCTTTAATTTTTAAGAATTTCTATGTTTCCACCAGTTTCAATATGACACTGTCATGAGGTAAAAGACTGTACATAAGAAAATCGGATTTTTACCTTCATTTGCGGAGGCTTCCAAAATGGATCATCTGTAAAAAGCCATCCCTACATAACATAAGAAAATACATATGATGAATACTATAATACTTTCACAAAAAAACTCACACTCAGAGATAGAGAAAGAAAGAACAATCAAACTGGAGTCAAATGATGGTTAGGCGGACATTATGGATAATTGGACAGTCCAACTTCATAGAGGCTACCATATAATGAGCTCTTACGCATCATAATAATCTTTACTGCCAGTGTAACAAGGAAAAGAAAAGGACAATGAGACTTGTGAACCTCACCTGCATCAGCCAAACGGCATTATCGTCAGCACTTTCCATTCCCCTAAAAATTGCAGCAGCTAAAGAAGATATATATTCAGGGTCATCTACTGGAGGTGTGTTCTCATCGAAGGTATCACTGCATCAAGTATCATTAACATTGAACTACGAAGAACGTTTGGAACTAGTGGATAATAGAATAAATGGAATTTTTGCTCAATAGTTGATGATATAGCGGTTATATTGATAGCACCTTGAGTAGGGGACAGGCATGAAAATAATATGATAGCAAAGAACAAACTTTAAGGATAAAAGGAACATCCTTAGTTCAGTAGAGATCATGAGCTGGTCTCATGTGTATTGAAGAAGAACTCACTTAACTGTATCAGTCAAACTCAGGTGACGAAACATTTGTGCAAGTCATGTTACATTAAGCCTAATTTGAAGATAGAAGATGAATCAGAGCTTACCAGTTATAAATGTGGCTAGTCCTCCCATATTCTGAAAACAAAACGATATCCAAATGATTAGGAAGAAAATCAACGTCTTAGATTCAGAGTAAGCTTTTAACTTTTTTTTCCCCTCAGAAAATTGAATACTTAAGCAGTCACCGAAAATAACTGACTTGGATACCTCTCAGTTGTTGTGTAATAAAAGCCCTCCCTATTTCGAAGAACAAGGGGTCTGTTGCATCAAGAAGATAGGTACAGCACCATCTAGGATCACTCCTAACAGTAAACCTAGATAAAGTCCAGAAAAGGAACATGGGGTGTCAAATGTCCTTCAATACATCCTCGTGAAACATGAAAATATATCAGAAACTTCTCAAAGAGAATGAAAAAGTTGTCATAAATCCTGATGAGTAGTTAATGTTTTTGCGCTAAGCTTGACTGAATTGTGATCTATTCATAAAATTAAGTATGCATTCTGGTTAAAAATTTTAAGGTCTGGAGAAGATACATGAATTCCAGAAATAAAACAAGTACACTCATTAAACAATGAATGGGTCACAGAGTAGTAATGAAAGGATAATAATGACAATCAGGACTAACCAGTTCCCAAGGCGTGTTATTTTTGCAGATGGATATACCTTTGTAAGAGCTGCTGGAACATTACCAGAGAAGGCCGGAAGGACTGTAACCCAAGTAAAATTTCAGCGAGAAAATTTTTAATGAAAAGATTGCCATTAGTTGAAATTAGCTGAAAAGTATTTCAATCATGCAGTGAAATGTGGGCCAGAAATTTATTTAGCATTTCTCAGAAGTAGTTTATCCCTTACATGGTCTTATTGGACAAATTTGCCTTTAGAACGTATTTATCAAATAGCAAACCAAAATATATGGCCATTATGCATTCAAATAAAGGCCTTTGATACACTGCCAGATTAATAAGTGCTTCCCATGAGTAAGAAAAATATATGGATATTAACTTCTTTAAACATATGTTACATTTATGGTAAGAATAATCAATTCAGCAGAATCACATTTTGTGTATTTAGCAGCAACTTAACAGTTAGCAAGAAATAAAATATTATGGCACCTGGATTCATTCCAAATTCGTACATTCGGGCAAGAATTTTCTTTTGAAGTATCAATTGTTGATCCAACCAACTTTGTGGTAGTGGACCACCCCACCTGTAGTTGAACTTGGGTGAGAAAAAAAAAAAAAGGAAGAAACACACTAAGTTGGCAAACAAAGCAAGCTTGAAGACTTTTTCTTTATCAAATAAGAAACAAAATATTTCATTCAAATTAAAAATAGCATAAAAAGGGATGAGAAAAATTCTTAAACATAATATATAATATATATTTTTTTAAACAAAAATATATATCCTCTCTGTAAGCTTTCACACACACACATACAGAGCTACATATCCAAAGTATTATTTATAATATACTGGAAAAGTAACTTGTGCTTTCTGTTAACGTCTCTACGATTCTTTGACAAAGGGTCTATCTGAACTACCGAATTTTAGAGTGGTCAACTTTAATGTAACTGGGTCTTAAAATCAACTTATATTAGTGAGAGGTAATATAACAAAACAGAGGTATTATAGACAGGACAACAACACAAATAATATATAGTCATAGCTGATCTTTCATGTTGAATGTAGGTTCACTGCAATGAATAATAGAATAAGGCATTATTGAGTTATATGCTTAGTTATGGCCAGTAAGCTTACCCATGTAGGTTTCCCATACGTGACCATGCAAGAAATGCTGGACCTCCAAAAAAATCACCCAAGTCTTGAGTGCTTACATTGAAATTCTGCTGGATGAGGAAAAGTGGGGAGTTACTGGGTATTTTAAAGAAAGAAGTTGTTGCTCAGACACCAGAATTAGTTTATGAAGAAGATTATTATTTTATCAAGTATTTGAAAATAGAATACAAGATAAACTTAATTTAACTTACAAAAGAAGGGACTACAAGTATAAATTTTCTTTAATTGTCTCACTGTTTTGTAATCACATGTCTGACAAGCTACCCCAGATAATTTGGTTATCTTTAAGGTAACTTTAGAGTTTCATGGAGTTTTATGAGACTTTTGTTCATATGTTGATCAAGTATTTAGTTTGTCATGTTCATTGTTATTCGTAATGTAAAAGGATGCTTTAAGTAGCCTCAAAACAAAGACAAATAATAAATATAGGAATGTTCACTGAAATTTTTATGGACTTAAAATATTATCCAACTGAAAACTTCAATATTTATCTCCATTATCTTGTCTTTGTGAATTGTCTTCTAAAGTTTTGCTGCTTGAAGAATAAAGAAAGAAAAAGTGACCTAAAAGAACAGAACATCGAAGGAATAATAGAAAAACCTGGAAGACTTTCTGCCATATGGCTTCTTGACCAGTAAATGCCAAAGGTAAATTGATACCTTGGAGAGCCATCCAATCGATTTCCTTCTCCCATCTTTCCCAGTCCCACCACGCAAAGGTATCTGTAGTGCAGGACAGTTGAATTATGAAAATCAACACTTCTGAGAGCACATAAATTATGACAAAGACACACAAACTTCCACTTACAGCTAGATGTAACAGCATTCTGATAGTAACTCCAAGGAGTAGGCCTCTTTATTGTTATCCCAGTATCTTGAATCTGGGGCATGAATCCAGACTTTGGCACCGAAGTAAGTTGAGCTCCTCCAGTTTTGCTCCAAGATATATGCGCCCCACACCAGTACTTCAGATACCAATGTAGACCAGACAAGAGTTCCACTCCGGTGGTTCCACTTATTCTGTAGAAAACACGGGTATATTTTTTTTCCAGATAATTTAATTAAATGCATATAAAGAATTAGACAAAGTTCTTGATGAAAATGGAGATCATTTCACTAAGCATAACTAATCAGTCATCATTTTACACATGAATATCAAAATGCTGAGACTAAATTCCAAAAATGGGATCATACATATATTAGAAAGGCACTGTTTCAGTACTTAGTTCCAATTGAACAAGGGTAATTTTCTCAAATAAATCAAGTATGTAAACATGAATCAGAGAAACAGGCCTTGCAAACCGCATAATGACTACTGGGGAAGTTCCTTTCCCAAGTATTTCGAAAATTCTTTCAGGAGAAATTTTCAAGTTATATCCATTAAAAGGACTGATACATACAAAATTTCTGGAGAACCAGTACCACCACTCACAACAGGATGATTGCTCAATTTAAAACAATATTCACCACCACAATGATCCTGCAGAAATAACAAAAATTAGGATACCATGCCAAAAGGAAAGAAAATTTTCAAGGCTAGAAATGAACACAAGTTACACACATGCAACTGAAGAATTCCAATACATTGTTTGGATTATCTCTAAAGCAGAGGCAGTAAAGACAAATGACAATAAAAGGAGGAAGAAGCCATAAAGGAAGTATCACATCCATGATTTTTTTTTTCTTTTGACTTAGTAGGATTTAGAGTATATCCATTAGCCCAAAAAGAAAGTGAATGCACCATTCTTTCTCAACGCTCAATTAGAGGATATTATTCTCTGGCATTTACACTTGATTTTATGGTGGTATCAACTGAAATTCATGCTGAGTTCATCGGCTGAAGTTCATAAATAAGTCACATCATTTGCATTTTATCGAGCAAATTTCATTCATTGCTTAAGCCAACTGTCTCAGTAGCCTATTCTGCAGATTTTGCTCTAAGAACAGATTTAAAGAGATTGCAATCCGAATTGATCCCCCAAATATAAAGGGACAAATTAAATGCACTTTTGGTACGATTACTACCAATTTAGCATCAATGGAAGTCTGAAAACAATATTTTCACAAATAATCTCGAAATCACAATTAACTCAAAGGCAGTACAAACATTCTTGAATCTTGAACATCATAAATAAGTAAAATGGAGCTGAAATAGAGTGCCTTAGAGATGATGCTGAACTGGAAGCTGGAAGAGTGAGAAGGAATGAGGCGGTTGAGGGCGGCGTAAGCGGCGGAGACTTGCAGTGGCGGCGGCGCTCTCTCACGGTCTTGAATTTTCAAGAGCCGCGAAAGGTACTCCACCCCGAGAGTGGAGGAATCCGCCATTGGTACCCTGTTAATAGTACCAAACAAGAATAGGAAAACCCAAAATCCGATCATGATCGGATTCGAAGTAGGGCAAAAAATTGAACAAAAAGAAGAGGCGGCCATTGATGGAGCACTAAAAACAGTAGACGGTGAGTCAAAGGGGGTTGTACATATATAGCAGAGACTGTGGATATGGCGAAATTGGGCATTGTTAAGCGCGTGTGCAGAGAAAGGATGAAAAGAAGACAAAGTTGCCGGCCGGAGAGAGAGTCTCGGTATTTAACTAACATGGAAGACGGCTGGTGGGCATTTTCTTTTAAGCAGGAATTGAAAACAAAGAAGACAAATTATATTTATATTTAAAAAAAATAATTCAAAGTTGTGTAATTTCAAATTCTCTATTTAAATAAAGATCCTTTCTAAAGACAATTTATCAGGAGTAAGCATTTTGATTTTTTCGTCTAAAAAATTACAAATATATTACTTCTTCTATCTCAAAATTAATTATTACATTATTGTATATTACTAGCAATTAAATTGGGTATACTTAATAATATAAATATACTAATGTAGAAAATATATATTGTAAAAAATTATATTAATTTATTGTCATTTATATAAATATATTATTTACACTAATAATGTGACATCTCTTATTTGTATTAAAATGAAGTCTTGTATGCATGAGTGCATGAATAATTTAAATATATTTATGTAATTTTATATATATTTTACTTATTAAAAAGAAGACGAGTATATATTTTAGTTATTCTTCTGGTGTAATTTTGTATATAAAAAACTGATTTTTCCTTCCAAAAAGTTAAGTACTTTTGTTAGCTCAACTTGTCCAGGCATCTCTTGTTTGTCCTGGAATCTCTAATAGTTAATAATGAAGAAAAATCCAATTTAAAACATTAGATATATTATGTCATGTCATTATCAAAGAAAAACAAAATACCACTAAAATCTACTCAGTAGTATCAAAAGTCGGGATCAGTAAAATTTATAGCAATTATAACATAATATCATTGATCGAAATTTTTGGTACTTCTGATGAAATTTTTAATACTCTTGATTAAATATTTGATACTTTAAAACTGGTTCATGATAATTTTATCATGAACTATTTTCGTGCAAAAATTTTAACTTAAAAAGAGTATGATATTCATTAATTCTCACTACTTCAACAGCATGTCATGAGTGTTGACAGCTACATCAAATAAACCATGGCTCTCACAAATTCATTGCAGCTACAACCAAAAAAAGGGGAGCCATAAGCCATTTCTTTGTAAAATTACAACAAATAAAAATGGAAATTAAATCAACAAAAAATCATCAACTGAATATGGGTGAATATTCAATCTCTATACAAAACTCAAATCTTTTCTTGATCAATGGTAACTCTGAACTGTCATCTTGGCCTGAGGCCCCCCTTGAATATATACAGCTTTGCATTCAGAACCAGGCTCCAATACTTTAGTCCATGTGAGTTGATAAATGTTCTTTTCATTTGTTGGAGTCAGCCCCCAGATTGGTCCTGTTAGGCCTTCCAAGTACAATCTCAGTTCCGTCACCGGCTTCTTCGACACGTTCTTGATGATCACTTGGTGTCGGTAATGCTTCTCCGTCCCAACGTTCCACGTGTCGGTTATCGAGTGAAGAAACTCAACAGGAGCAACTGCAAGAAAAGATTGTAGTTCTTATCACAATACCGTATTTATGATTTATTGCCGGGGGAATATGGCTTTCTTCGTCCTTTATCTTTCACAAATTATGATTTTGGTCCTGTAACTGAATTCGATTTTAGTTCTTTATCTTTCAAAAGAACGAAAATCAATTTTTTTAACGATAAAGAACAAAAATCAATTTTTTTTGAAAGATAAAGGGCTAAAGTCAAAATTTTAAAAGTCAGGAGGACCAAAACTGTAATATGAAAAATAAAGGACGAAAACACCATTTTCCCTTATTGCTGCATTGTAAGGCCATTGTAACTAATTTACCTATTTTTGGAGTGGGAGCTAGAGCAAACATTGGGGGTGTACCTAAAGAATTAGGACACTTCATTGGTGAAAACAATGGAATAAAATGAATCTTGATTCAATATGTAACATAACATTTTTACAAACCTTGTGGTTTGTGGTAAGGAGTTGGGGGTTTAGGCGATCCGTGGTCATACGAACCTGAAGATCGAAGCAATCAGGCGATGGATACAGATTTGATAAGTGTAAAAATGATATCTTTAATGCATATAGTTTTACCTGCAGATAGAGTGTGCAATCTTGAGAAAAGTCCTACAAGAGGGGCTGTCCCGGATAATGTGGGCTCACTTTGCTCATAATTAGACCTGTCGTCTGAATATTCGTCGTTTGAATTCGGGCCTCCAACTAGAGCTCCGTATATCACATTCGGGTCAGCCAGGGGGCGATTGTACCACGTGTCGTATCCCTCCACACATCCAACAACAGAATGCAGGACAGAAACAGGGGAAATAGAAGCACCCCTGTGATGAACATGGTGAGGGTAGTTTTGTCCATAGCCCACCAGATAGCTCATTGATTTAGGATTCTTCCCAAGAATGTAATCAGCCTGCACAATTTCCGATTTTTGGACTCAATTCGTCGACGTTTTAAGCCACATAATCGATAAAAAGAAACGTACTTGTGATTTTGCAAAGTTGAAGATATCTTGAGCTTGGAGTTGGCCTTCGGGGCAGGTCACCGATATCTTGGCCTTCGCAAGATAATCGGAGTAAACGGAGAGGAGGAATGCAGCTGCGGCAGGGTATTGCAGATTGTTCCACTCATGTAAATATAGAAGGCCCCCTAATTAATCATCATTGGAGTATAAACTTAGCTTTTCTTGAATATGAATTGTTAAAGGACTTATTTCAAAGTCCAAGAGGTTAGCGGACTAAAATCAAAATTGGCGAAAAGACGAAAAAAACTTGCACTTACCGGGGGTCATTTGCACGTTGTACCCGTCATTCTTTTGCATGCAAGCACACACGAAGTAGTCGGCTTTCGCCTTGTACTGTTGTAGAGTGGAAGTGTACTGTCCTCCGGCTCCATCGAGCAACACCTACACGATTGCATTCGATTAGTGTCTTGTTTGAAAAAACCTTTGTGGAAAGCCCGTTGTTACTTTGCTTCATAAGAGTGCATGGTAGTAACAAATTAATCAAATATAGACGATGTTTGATTGACTACATTTGAAGGTGATTACTGGCAATCAAAGTCACAATGTGTGTATGAAATGAATTTACTATGATTTTGATTCTAAAAAACTAAGAAATTTACTAAAGTTCAACTATTTGAGAAATATGACTTTCATTCTATACATTTTTCATTCCTTACAATTATAACAAACGTCGTCTTAGCTAGATTTTTTGATTTGAAGTATGATGTGTACCTTTGTAAGAAGAATTTGAACTCCAGCATACTTATTGTCCCAAGAGAATTCCTTAACAGCCCAACCAGTTCCACCCATGGAAACAGAGTTATCCACAACATATTTCAAGTAGTATTCATCGTTTGTTGCCTTGTAGAGCCATGTAGCAGCCCATAATAGTTCATCCTGCAGAAAATAAATGACCAAAATTAAAAATTAATAAAAAAAGAATAGCTTTAAATTAATGAGTAGGAAATTTGAAAAAAAAAAAAAAAAAACTCACATGATAGCCAGATGTTGTGTAGAATTGCTTGGCATTATCAATTGAATCAGTGAACAATCCCCTGAATCTATCTGCAAATGTGAAAAGCTAGAGAAAAAAAAAAGTAGAACAAAGTTAAATTATAATGTTTATATTAAAAGTGACGGAGCCAGAAATTTCGTGACAGATAATTCAAATTGAAATAAAAAATAACCTGTTTCGCATGCACTAGGAGAAGATCGGAGTAGGACGAATCATAAGACCTAAAAGCAATAGAAGCTGCAGCTAAAGCAGCTGCAGTTTCTCCGGCGAGGTCCGACCCCGGATGCTCGGCGTCTAGCTTGTATGCCGTGCGGGATGTCGTCATGTCCTCGGCTCGTTCCCAACAATAATGATCCGATGATCCATCTCCAACCTAATACAGATATAATATCGAAAATAGAAGATGAAAAGCTATTTGAAATTGTAAAATTTTGATATAATGGAAAATATAACAATAAATGTACATCAATTATTTGGTTGTGCCCATATATTGACTAATGTAACACTCAAAACATGGTTATAAAAATAGTTGAACAAACATTGACTTCTATTCATAATATATAATATCTATATATATATATATATATATATATATAGATATAGAGTATTTATTATAATATGTACCTGTGCCCAAAGGACAAATGGTGAAGAATGTGCTTTGATGAAGTAATCAGTCCCCCATTTTATTGCTTCCAAAGTGTGTGACATTTGATTTAAATTCACCAAATTTGCATTATTTTCAATAGCTCCCCATGATAGCATTGTCACACTAAAGGCCATAGGTAGACCAAATTTTACATGGTCACCTGCATCATAGTATCCTCCAACCAAATTCACCTATATAAAAAAAAATCAATTTTGTTATAATTAAACATGCATGAAAATGTGACATGTTAATTTTTTTTTTTTGGTGTTTGTAGCCTTACCCCTTGAGCATATCCGTCGTGAAGGCCGGAATCAGCGCGCCATTTTACGCGTTGGGTCACCGGAAGTTTACCGGACCTTTGGGCCTCAAAGAATAGTAGAGTCTTGTCGACGGCGTCGTTGTAGTCGAACGAGTGGACTACCGCGGCGTCGAACGCAAGTAAGGCAAGTAAGAGGAGGGCAATGTTGTGTGGTGATGCTAAGTTCATCATCTTTTTTTTGTTTAGGATTGTGAGGAATGTTGTTTGGATGATATAATGACTTTTGAATGGTACATATATATATGTGAAGAGAGAGAAAGGTAGGTAGAGAGAGAGGGAGAGGGGGTTTGTATGGAATAAGAATAAGTGGGGGAAGAGCAAGGGGTTGTAGCCTCCACGTCCTTGAAAATGAAAATAATATATTTGTATTGAAACCAATGAAAGATTGAGCTTCCCACGTTGGCGTTTTTAATGTTTGATATAATGATAGTATTTGATAATAAATTCAATGTATCGTCATTCGTCAAACCAGTCGTTGTTTAGATGGATTTGGGCCGGTAGGTAAGGCCCAAAATGAGTAGACGTGTTTTGGGCTTCTTCTATAGGCCCAAGTTTTGTTATTCTTGGGCTTAGGCCCAATTGTATTTTAGGCTCATTATACTTCAGCACACCTATTCCAACCATAATTGGTAGCCTCCTTTCAAATACTACTCCCTCTATTCAAAATCTATTTTCATAGTTGTTCGGTACATGTGAACCAAGAAAAAATAAATATGTGAGTATAAAATTATATTATAAAATAAAAATAAATGTACTTCATTGACTTTAGTGAGTGTAAAATGTTTTCTTTTTAAGTGTGTAAAAGTAGAGTTGTGACGTCAAAATAAGACAAGTGTAAAAGTAGTCTTGGGATGAAGAGAATAGTTTATTTCTCTGCTCTTCTTGTATGTTAGCCCGAACAAGTCAGTCATGTGAAAAGGCGGGTGACCCAACAATTATAAATGTTAGTTGTCGTTCAGCTCAGATTATTTGCAATGGTAATACACTATTTGAATGAATATACTACCTATATTTTCAAATTTTTGAAATATTATATATTCCATTTTATTTGGAAAAAAGTGTTCGAAAAATTGAAATAATTTCGACATTTTTTTAAACAAGAAAAAATGTATTCATTTTGATGGTATCTTTACCAAAAAGACTATTACAAATAACCATAATCTGTTCTTATATATTAGCTAGGAATGCACCCTCTCATATTGATTTATTTTTATAAATTTCCAAAATCTAATTCAGATTTTCACAATTGTTAATAGAGAATGGCATGTAGAATGACTGTGTAGAGAAAATTCAGGTTTTAAAACTGAATGAATTTTAAATATAAATCCATTTTATTATCATTTGAATCAATCATCACGAAGAAAAAAAAAATGAGTTGGTGTTTAGATTTAATTATCGTGTTCATATTCATCAAATAAGAATGTAAAACGTGCGTGGAATTTGTGCTATGTCTTGTTACTTGTTAGTATGAATCTAACCATATTATATTCATGTTGGTCTTATTTTATTGCTCCATTATCAACTTATCGTGTCAATACTAAAACAAGAATTATAATATTATGGAGCATATCAATCGTGTAACGTGATACTCACTCCCAGCATTATAATTGGATTATCTTGATTGTGCATAATTGTTAAAAAAAATATATATATAATATATAAAAATGAGTGTATTAGAAGAAAAAATATTTGATACGATATGTAAAAGTAAATGCATATATATAAAAAACAAAAAATTATAATTATAATTTTTTTATTTTAAGTAAGTGAACTATTCATTATGGACGATCATTTAAGACAACGTGGACTATTTATCGTGGACGAACGACGTCCTGAACTTATTTTCTATGTTACTATTTAACCACATTAAGTTGCACATGTCCTTTTCTATAGCAGATATATGGTACTTAAAATGCATTGTTATATATCTATTGACTTCATGATTTGTGAAGGAAAAACTAAAATTGGAAAAGAAAAGCCTTAATAATGCTCATGCACTCTACACAGTAGTCAAATTCAGAACTGCAGAGCTGAATCATACTAAAGGAAAACGATGGAAACACAAAGAAGTTACAGGGGTTAAGAACTAACACACATCAGAGGATTCTTCCAAGCAGACTCAAGATGAATTGTATTAATTGACAACCCCTCTATGTCCACCATCTCCATAAGTCTGATTTCACCCTTTTGAGTAGACATCATAACTTGAATTAGGAGGCCATCATTCCCAAAACTCTCTCGTTCTTCCTTTATTTTCATTGCTGAAATCACCACAGACTCGGTGCAGTCCTCCAGACGAATAAGTTGTAGCGTGGGTATATCTCCAATCTCCAATGGGATCTCGTTCAAGTCCCACAGACGGACGAGGACAAGCTTCTCCAAGACAGGAAAATACGAGGCCCTGTCTAAAGTCCAAGATTTCAGACTCCAATCTTCAATTTGCAAGAATTTCAGGCGAAAAAATCCCTCATCAGCACAACTCCACTTGCATACCTCACTGAAACAGTCTTCCATCTTTAGAACTTCCAGATTAGGCAATGAACCAAACACCATTGATCGAAGACTGCAGCCTTTTATAGACAACTTGTTTAGCGAACAGGGGAATGCGTTCTTCAAGTCATCACCAGAAATTTTATTGAAGCACCATATGTTTAGGGACTCGAGTTTATGTAAGAGGCCAAGATTTTGGAGATAGCCAAACAAGCCTTCGTCATATCCCTTCCATCGATTGCTGTACATTAAACACAGTTTCTTGATGTTGGGAATTCTCCTACACGCCTCCTCAGTTAGGCAGAAATTCACTACTGCTGCAAGTGTCTGTAAGTTTCCCAAAACAACAGAGCTATCATCTCTGTCACTCGGGGGAGGATCAGGAAGCAAAATCCGATAGCATTTAAGATGCCTTAGTTGCGACATCTTCCAAGTTTCCAATGGTGCAACAATTATGCTGTCTGTCTTAACAATCAATGTCTGCAAATTCCAAATCAAGGATATTGATGAAGGAAGCATGGACCCCTCCCAATGACCTACATAACTAACATGCCGAAGGTTGATGTTCTGTAATTCAGCTTTTAAGGACAAACAATCAAAATCTTTACTCAAAACTCTCTGCAATCTACACTTAACTGGTCCCTCGGCCAAATCACACACCAGTGAACGGGCAGCTAAGGTCTCATCATGAAATACGAGTTGACGCTCCCTATCTAGGCCTCGTGCTCTAACCACACAAAAGAACTTCTCTTTATTGGCTACACTTAAGCATAACTCTCTTACAAGATCATGGATGCGGAAAGATCTGATTTTCCCATTTGACCGATGCGCACAAACTAAAATTAGGTTTCTATCAATAAGATCCATTAAGTAATCCTCTGCAGTCTCTTCTAAAAGTTGTACACCATTTGGTTTTACAAATCCCAATGCAACCCAGAGTTTGATAATTTTCGAGACACAAATCTTATAGTCCTCTCTATAAGTTCCTATGTAAAGAAAACATGGCTTTAGATGAGCAGGCAATTGTTTATAACTCAAATATAATACATCCATGCAATGTCCATTCTCTTGTGAATTCAGAATTGATTTCATATTATGTGCAACATTTTGCCAATATTCTTTTGTCCTGCATGACTTTTGAAGAAGCCCCCCAATCACAACAATGGACAGGGGAAGTCCTTTGCATTGTTCAACAATCTTTTTTCCAATTCCCACTAGTTGAGGAGGACAGTCTTCTTGTCCGAATACTTTTTGACAAAATAGATTCCAACTTTGATTAGCATCTAAAAACTTAATCCTAATGCAGAAAGAGCACAAATGAGTAGCCAAGTTTGACAACCTAGAAGTTAGGACGACCTGACTTCCATTGCCATTATCAGGAAAGAAAATTTTTATGTCATCCCAAACCTCGACTCTCCACATATCATCTAATATAATCAAATATCTTCTACCTGATAAACCTTTATACAATCGTTCTCCTAATATATCCACACTTTCACAAGTGATTTTTTCTTGAAATGAAAGAAGTTGTAAAAGAATTTCTCCCACATTGTGCTCTTGAGATATGGTAGCCCAAGCACGCAAGTCAAAGTGTTCTCTAATGAGAGAACTTTCATAAACACAGGTAGCTAGTGTAGTCTTACCAGTACCACCCATCCCGACAATTGAGACGATCTGTAGGCTCGATCGTTGTCCGGTGAGCACATCCATAAGTTGCATCAATTCATCATTCAATCCCACAGTGGTACGAGATTTTGATGAAATTGCACGTCTCGATTGTGTGGGATGCAGATCATTGGATCCCTTTTCGCCATTAATCTTCAAAACCTTTTCCTTGATCGAATCAAAGTCTTCTATTATGTTCTGCAGGTCGAACAATAATTTGAGACTTCTCTTGGTCATTCCATCGAGCAACTGGTGGGCAAAGTGGTGTTCGATTACATCTTCAGCCGCATGAGCTGCAAATGCAATTTGTCTCTCCAAATCTTCAACTTCTTCTTTTCTCATACCTCCATCGCAATTACCAGCCTCTGTCAATTTGAGCAAGAAGCCAATTTTTTCACCAAGAGATCTCATCTCTTCTTCTTGTAAAGGAACGGAAAGGCGAGGATGATTGAGGATGCTTTGCATAGTATTCATAAGAGAAACAAGAGCTGCATAAGCTGCCATATCATATGATCTTCTCGGAAAAAGGAGGCAAACATTTATGATTGCTGGAGTTGCTGAAAATGAGTGGCCCCTGAAAGTTCGAAATTTCCGCGTTGCAACAGTGAAATGATGGAGTGGAGTGCCGGCTGTGTTTGTTGCGAAATTTATATTGGTAAACGCACTAATTCCACCTCAACTGTTCAGGTCAATAATGGAAGACTCCATTAGGATCAATGGATTTTAAAATAATTATATGTAATAGTGTAATTAACGAAGTGTAAAGGACGAGAAAGAAGTAAAAATATCAATCAGAGATGGTAAATGATAGAGAAAGATAAATTTTAAATCAGGTTTTGATAAGAATTTAGAATTTTTTCTATTTTAAACATAATTCAAATCTAAATATTTCTAAATTCATTTATACTCCAGTTGGATTTGAAAATGAATGGATTTTAAAAAATACATGTAAAAAACCATATATTTCAGATCACAAATTGTAAAGAGATGGGAGAGAAGGGAAAAAATAGAGGAAATATAGAGATGAAAGGGTAGAGAGAAGGAATATCACAAATGACATGATTTTGATTAGAATTTAGAATTCCTCCATTTTGGACATAAACTCAAACCTAAATATTTGTAAATTCACCTAACTTACTTGAAATAAGTGATTATTTGTGTGTGAAATCTACAGATTTCAAATCTACTCATCCAAATAGAGTTAATTTACTTGGAGAGAATGATTATTTGTGTGTGAAATCTACGAATTATAAATCCACCCATACAAACGGAGCCTAAAATTTTTAAATTTACATTTATCTTTGAGTATGTTTTATATGAAAAAGGTTCATTATAAGTTTATAATAAAATTATTTTAAAATAACAAATATTTGATTAAGTTTATCAAAATATTCTTCAGGAGTATTAAATATTTGGGTTAGTAAAATTTATAACATAATATTATTGACTCAAAATTTTTATTCTTCTGATGAGATTTGTAATACACCTACCAAATACGTGTCATCTATGTATTAGTATGATATTATCCGCTTTGAATTGAGACAATACTAATTTATCTTTTGATTTTTCCAAAAAACTTTGTACCAATAGAAATATTTGTCCATCCTTCTTAATCCCGGATGAATCATTTGCTTTTCCATGACTGGTCCGATCAATATTTAGGGATAGCAACGGGGCGGGTCTGGGACGGGTTTGACTTGTCCCAGGACCCGCCCCACCAAGAATTTTTAGGACCCGAGACCCTCCCCGCCCCGCCTCAATTTGGAGTTGGACCCGCCCCGTCCCGTCCCACGAACCCGGCGGGTTTTACCCGCCCCAACCCGTCTACCCGCCTATTTTTTATATATTTTTTTTTATCATACATATCAAATTCATTATATAAAATATATTAAATTTTAAAATATAATATTAATATGCATATGAATGATTTAAACAACAACAATATGCAAAATAATCCACTTCAAGTTTCAATTTATTAAATCTAAATATTTAAAATCACACATATATTGTTCATTGAAATTAAAATAATAAAAAAAATTAATGAACCCTAGTTTATACTCCCTCCGTCCCATAATTGTTTTCACACTTTCCTTTTTCGTCCGTCCCACAATTGTTTTCACACCCTATAAATGGAAAATATTACTTTAACTTTATTCTCACAATCTAACTAATCTCATTATTTTAATAATATAACTTTACACAACACTCTACTTTTCTTAAAAATTGTATCATCCCAGAAGTGTTTCGAATATGTTAATTAATAGTTTAATTTTTATATATTTAATTATACATATATAATATAATATATTTATTTAACTATATATATTTAATTAACATATTTATATATGTACGGGATGGGCCCACCTAATACCAAGACCCGTCCCAAACCCGACGGGTTTTTGATCAAACGGGTCCGAACCCGCCCCACGACCCGTTTGACCGGGTTTTTACCCGGCCCATACGGGGCCGGTTCATGGTGGGTTCGGATTTGAACCCACCCATTGCCATCCCTATCAATATTAGACCTACTCAGATCCAAATAGATTTGACTTTTACACCTTAGCATTTTGGGGGGATTGAATTATGTCGGATCTGTTGTCCCACCTCTGTGGAGAATCATTTTCTTATTTAGACCATATTTATCAATAATCCATCTCAACCCTATCTTTTAATATAATATTTATTTTTCTCTCTACCATATAACCCAACATAACTTAATTTTTTTACACTTTATCAATGACACCAACCAATTTAAATAAAATTATTTTTTATATACATATTACATATATTCAAATTTTTATACTTCCTTTATCTAGTATAAGTTATTCGTTGCTTTTGAGCACACAGATTAAGGTAAAAGTAAAAAAATATAAGTGATGCGATGGAAAAAGTAAAAAAATATAAATGATATGATTGAAAGGGTGAAAAAGTAATAGAAACAGTAATAAAAAATAAATAATAGTTTCAATAAAAGATAAAAAAACAAATGAGAAATATATAATGGAACAGAATAAAATGATAAAATGAGCAACATATAGTGAAATTGAGATAATATTTATATTAATTCAATAACAAATTTAAAATTACAAGATTTTTAAAAATATAAAATTAAAAATAAATAAACAAACTACATACCAATATTAGTATAATTGAAGTAAGTTGGGTCCTATAATTTATTAAATATAATAATAAAAATATTAAAGTGATTCATGTAGCGTCAAATGAAAATAAAAAATTCATTATGAAGGTTACATACTATAGTAGGATAAAATGACCAAATTAAAGAATTTTGCAAACATATAAGTTCAATTTGAAAGAACTGAAAATCTAACTTATAGCAGGATAAAATGACCAAATTAAAAAAATTTCCAAACATATAAGTTCAATATGAAAGAAATGAAATCTAACTAGAGCAAAATCTGAGCATTTAAAATTTTAATTTTTGAAAGAAAATATCAAAATAAATACTTAAACGTGAGTTTCAAGACCGGAAGCGCGCGTGGGGTTGGCATTCATTGTGATTCCAAATTATAGCCGGTACACAGAAGAAAAGGACAACTTGCAATTATTGAATTGAATAGGCGTGCAAAACACTTCACCCAGACACGTGTATTCATATCATTGGCTATGTACGCGGACTAAGTCGGCCTCCACGCCTATATAAACAGACGTTTCTCACTTTCTCATCCATTCCTTCTTCACATATCTCATTAAATTACCGCGGTTTTTCTGCCAGTTTCTTCTCATATTCTCTCAAGGTACCGAATTTGCGGTTGTAGCTTATAGAAATTTTAGATTTCGATTCAGGAATAATCATATTGTTCTGTTATTAGGATTTGATTTTCGGGGGTATTGTTTTGTTTTATTATCGTAATTTTTGGTTTGAAATCGTTTTGTCAACGATTGTTTCAATTGGGAATTCTAATCGGATTAGGTCCAAGGAATTCTCGTTTATATGATTGAATTTGCTAATTAATTTCTCGATTTTGCGTGATTGTATCTGCTCATCGATTTCTCGTTTAACGACACAGATGCAGATCTTCGTAAAAACCCTCACCGGCAAAACAATCACCCTTGAGGTGGAAAGCTCCGACACCATCGACAACGTCAAGGCCAAAATTCAGGATAAGGAGGGGATTCCCCCTGACCAGCAGAGGCTGATCTTCGCCGGAAAACAGCTTGAGGACGGACGTACCCTCGCCGACTATAATATCCAGAAGGAGTCCACTCTGCATCTGGTCCTCCGTCTCCGTGGAGGTATGCAGATCTTTGTGAAAACCCTCACCGGGAAAACAATCACCCTTGAGGTTGAAAGCTCCGATACCATCGACAACGTCAAGGCCAAAATCCAGGATAAGGAGGGGATTCCCCCTGACCAGCAGAGGTTGATCTTCGCCGGGAAGCAGCTTGAGGACGGACGTACCCTCGCAGACTACAATATCCAGAAGGAGTCCACTCTGCATCTGGTCCTCCGTCTCCGTGGAGGTATGCAGATCTTTGTGAAAACCCTCACCGGAAAAACCATCACCCTTGAGGTGGAAAGCTCCGACACCATTGACAACGTCAAGGCCAAGATCCAGGATAAGGAGGGGATTCCCCCGGACCAGCAGAGGTTGATTTTCGCCGGGAAGCAGCTGGAGGATGGCCGTACCCTCGCTGACTACAACATCCAGAAGGAGTCCACCCTCCATCTAGTCCTCCGTCTGCGTGGTGGTATGCAGATCTTTGTCAAGACCCTAACGGGAAAGACAATCACGCTCGAGGTTGAAAGCTCGGACACCATTGATAACGTGAAGGCGAAGATTCAAGATAAGGAGGGAATCCCACCCGATCAGCAGAGACTGATCTTTGCGGGTAAGCAGCTTGAGGATGGTCGTACCCTGGCAGATTACAACATCCAAAAGGAATCGACTCTGCACTTGGTTCTGAGGTTGAGGGGAGGTATGCAGATCTTTGTCAAGACCCTGACGGGGAAGACCATCACCTTGGAGGTGGAGAGCTCTGATACGATTGACAATGTGAAGGCAAAAATTCAAGATAAGGAGGGAATTCCTCCTGACCAGCAGAGGTTGATCTTCGCTGGCAAGCAATTGGAGGATGGAAGGACTCTTGCTGATTACAACATCCAGAAGGAGTCCACCCTTCACCTTGTCCTTCGCCTACGTGGTGGTGATTTTTGAATGGATGGCGTGGCTGTGTTTGGATAGTTTCTGTGTTTGTTTTATGGCCCATGTGAACTATGGCCTTCTGTTGGTTTTATCCTGTGTTATTGTTGAACTATTAAGGGGCGATATACTTGTTCCTAAGTCATGATGATCATTTTTCTTTTCATTCTCAAACTTTATTGTTTTTCTGTTCATTGATCTTCTTATCATTATTGGTTACAATTGTTGCCTTTACTACAATGATGTTTCCGCTGTTCGTTTTCTCTTACGGAAATGCTGTGAACCACATTTTGGAACTCAGTTTTGCTGAAAATTGAAGTGAAATTATGTTGTGCTTTTGTGTGTTTATTCAGCAGTTGTGTACTTAATTTTGTGAGGATCATTTCTCTCATGTGATAAGGATCAATCTTTTTGGTTGAAGTTCATGTGTACTTTGAAGTGTGCTTTACCCCTTCTCTGCATTTTGGTTTGTAAAAATTTGCAGGAATTTCAAACTCAATAGTTGGAGATATTTTGATTTACAGATATTTGAGCAAATAGTCTTGTTGTAATTCTTGATGGCAAGTAGGCATTTTAATTTAACTCAGTTTAATCTGAATTGATTTGAAGAATCAAATATGAGAAACCTGAAATCGAAGTTTTACCTACAACACATACTTCAATGTAGGATATGGAATGAAATTGAGGAAATGGAGGGTGGATATGGAATGAAATTGAGGAAATGGAGGAACTTCTAAATGTAGGGGATCCAACTCCCTTCAATGTATTGTTCAGGGAATTTGGAAAGAATTCAAACCTGCGCTGCTTTCCCTCCTCCCATTTTCTAAAGATAGCCTTTCTGCTTCATCTGCATCTCGCTCCCCTCTCCACCATGTTGAACAGCTGCAGATTTTAGTGTTTTCAGAAGATACCCTACTGTAGTTCCGCTGGAGTGGCTGTGATTTTGAAATGGGTGGAGTGTCTGTATCTTGAACTGAAAACAGTGGAATTTCATGGTCTCCTTGGGGTGTTTCAAGGTAACTTCACAGACCCGTCTCTTTGCTTTGTGTGCGTTGTTTGGTTTCTTATACGTACAGTGCGTGTATACGCAGAGGGAGGGAGAAGTCAAGTGAGCATTGATCTTTCTTTTCCTAAGAATTCCCATCCCTCTTCAGTCCTTTGGATTGGTATAGTGTCAGTCATGAACCAAAAACCGAAATATTGAAGCTGTTATGAATTATGATACTAATGGATATGAGAGTCGAAATGTTGAAGTTCTCTTCTTAAAAGTGTCTCAGTGAGTCTAACCTTATTCTTCTACGTGAGGTTACACAGGTGCTAGGTTGTTTAGGATATGGACTCTCTCCTTTGCACTATGTTATGTGAAAGGATGATATCATTTTACAACAGCTTAAGTTTACTAAGAAGTTCTACTTGGATTAGAATTGTACTGAAGCAGCAGAAGTCATGACAGTTTTGAGTGCATTTATTGTGTAAAAGAAAGAATGAACCTCAGAAACATGCTTTACTTTTATAGTTTCACCTCTTATACAGAACTGGTATTGTTGTATAAATCAGTATCATAATCTCATCTTTCATGGTTTTCTTTTCCATTTTAGTTCTGTCCTCTCAGAGATGGAATAACTCTGCCTCACTAGACAAGATCTATCGAAACCTTCAAACCATCTCCTCTCCTCCATCGGGAGCCTGGCGACGCAGGTTCTTGGTGGGGATCGGGCTCTGATCTCATCTTTCATGGTTTTCTTTTCCAATTCATTTCTGTCTTCTCAGAGACAGGATAACTCTGCCTCACTAGACAAGATCTATTGAAATCTTCAAACCATCTCCTCTCCTCCATCGTGAGCCTGGCGATGCAGGTTCTTGGTGTGGATCGGGTGCTGAGTGCTTCCAATCAGAAAATGTGGGTACATTGAGCAGGCCTACCATACTCTTACCTAGCTAAAATCAATACAAGAAGAGTGATGTTCAGTTCTATCCAATGTTTTTTCTCTCTTTTTCCTTTGTCCTTTATTGTGTCATCTCACTTTTATTTCTCACATTCAAAATTTTTGCGAAGATGGTTGACGTAGGCGATGTTTTCGACGACCAATTACAATTAGGGTGTCCCTACTTTAGTGGCCAAACCGAGAAGAATGGCAGATGTGCATCACAAGGATCATGTTGCCCTGCTTCTGGGACTGTGAACTGAACCGTGGGAAGCTTCAGCGTGGTAGTGTCATTTGATCTGTTTTTCATTTCTTGTACTCTACTATGAATCTCTCTCCTTTTCGTCTCCGTGTTATTTAGGATAGAGCTTATTCAATTGAAGGGATCAAATTGCGCAAGTCTGCAAACAAGGACAACAGAACATCAACCAAGATCCAAGAGGTATTAAGAGATGAAGTAAAACTAATCACTTGTAAGGTTGAAGTATTCAAACACGGCTTATGCTTGAAGGGTTTTTCTATAGTCGGAAGGAGCATTCGCTCTGCTCTGCCTGACTGCCCATCACAGGAGAATTACATTAATTAACTGTGTTAGGGAAAAAGAACTTTTTTCCAAAAAGAACAATTAAGGGGCGATATGCTTGTTCCTAAGTCATGATGTACATTTTTCTTTTCATTCTCACCTTTATTGTTTCATCTGTTCATTGATTTGCTTATCATTATTGGTTACAATTGTTGCCTCCACTTGAATGATGTATCCGCTGTTCGTTCTATTGTACGGAAATGCTGTGAAACACATTTTGGTACTCATTTTGCTGAAAATTGAAGTGAAATTATGTTGTGCTTATGTGCGTTTATTCAGCAGTTGTGTACTTCATTTTGTGTGGATTACTTCTCTCATGTGGTAAGGATCAATCTTTTTGCTTTTAGCTCATGTGTACTTTGAAGTGTGCATTTCCCCCTTCTCTGCATTTTTGGTTTGTAAAAATTTACAGGAATTTCAAACTCAATAGTTGGAGATCTTTTGATTCACAGATATTTTAACAATAGTCCTGTGATAATTCTTGATGGCAAGTAGGAATTTTAATTTAACTGTAGTTTAATCTGAATTGATTTGAAGAATCAAATAGGGGAGAGCATGACCTGAAATCTTAGTTTCACCTACAACACATACTTTAATGTATAGTTCAGGGAATTTGGAAAGAATTCAAATCTGCGCTGCTTTCCCTCAGATAGCCCTTCTGCTTCATCTGCGCTCCACTCTCCACCATGTTGAACAGCTGCAGATTTTAGCATTTTCAGAAGATACCCGGCTGTAGTTTGCTGAAGTGACTGTGATTTTGAAATGGGTGCAGTGTCTGTATCTTGAACTGAAAACAGTGGAATTTCATGGTCTCCTTGGGGTGTTTCAAGGTAATTTCACAGACCATCTCTTTGCTTTGTGTGCGTTGTTTGGTTTCTTGTTCGTACAGTGCGTGTATACGCAGAGGGAGGGAGAAGTCAAGTGAGCATTGATCTGTCTTTCCCTTAGAATTCCCATCCCTCTTCAGTCCTTTGGATTGGTATAATGTCAGTCATGAACCAAGAACTGAAATATTGAAGCTGTTATGATACTAATGAATATGAGTGTCAAAATATTGAAGTTCTCTTCTTAAAAGTGTCTCGGTGAGTCTAACCTTATTCTTCTGCTTGAGATTACACAGGTGCTAGGTTGTTTAGGATATGGACTCTCCTTTGCACTATGTTATGTGAAAGGATGATATCATTTTACAACAGCTTAAGTTTACTAAGAAGTTCTACTTGGATTAGAGTTGTACTAAAGCAGCAGAAGTCATGAAAGTTTTGAGTGCATTTATTTTGTAAAAGAAAGAAAGAACCTCAGAAACATGCTTTACTTTTATAGTTTCACCTCTTATACAGAACTGGTATTGTTGTATTAAGCAGTAACATAATCTCATCTTTCATGGTTTTCTTTTCCATTTTAGTTCTGTCTTCTCAGAGACGGGGTAACTCTGCCTCACTAGACAAGATCTATCGAAACCTTCAAACCATCTCCTCTCCTCCGTCGGGAGCCTGGCGATGCAGGTTCTTGGTGGGGATCGGGTGCTGAGTGCTTCCAATTAGAAAACATGGGTACATTGAGCAGGCCTACCATACTCTTACACAGCTAAGCCTAAAATCTATACAGGAAGAGTGATGTTCAGATTTTATCCAATGTTTTTTCTCTCTTTCCTTTGTCCTTTGTTGTGTCATCTCACTGTTTTTATTTCTCACATTCAAAAGTTTCCCGAGGATGGTTGACGTAGGCGATGTTTTCGACGACCAATTAGGGTGTCCCTACTTTCGTGGCTAAACCGAGAAGAATGGCTGATGTGCATCTCAAGGATCATGTTGCCCTGCTTCTGGGACCGTGGGAAGCTTCAGGGTGGTAGTGTCATTTGATCTGTTTATACTCTACTATGAATCTCTCTCCTTTTCCCCTCCGTGTTATTTAGGATAAAGCTTATTCAATTGAAGGGATCAAATTGTGCAAGTCTGCAAACAAGGACAACGGAACATCAACCCAGATCCAAGAGGTACTAAGAGATGAATTAGAACTAATCACATGAGAATTACATTATTTAACTGTGTTATGGAAAAAGAACTTTTTTCCAAAATTATGAATTAAACCATTAACTCTTCAGCCAAACAATAAAAAAGGGGAACTGGAATCAAGTAGTGCCAGGTAAATAACCATGGTCAGACCTAAAAAAAAACACGTCATCCGGTATGGAGAATTTTGCATAGTACCCGTCCTTTAAAATTGTGTACCATTATGATTGCACAAATAGATAAAGTAAAAATATTTTGAGTGAATCGTGGGGTTCACTTATAAATCAAATAATTGGTTGTAAGAGTGATAACAAAGGTGATGATTTCTGTAAAAGAAAAGTGCATATTTTGTTGAGGACGAAAAATGATGCATATATTTAGTGGACATATTTTTTAGTATGTTTTTTCAATCTCTTGCACACTTATTTGTACATCCTAAAAAGGCAATATCAATTTGCCGGATCAGTGAATCTGCAAGAAAAAAATCTGAGATTTGGGTTCCATCATTGAGAAGTTTATGAAGGTTGAAGAGGAAAGGGGACCCACAGACTAGCAGCATATGTCTTTCATGCCTGCTGCTTCATCATGTCTTTTTCAAAAAGGACTAGGAGATTTGTGTAGACTTTGGGGTATTTATAAGGTCAAATAGCTTCCAAATCTTGGAAGAGAATACAGAGGAATTCTTATAGGATATTATCAGACAGAAATCTCGTCTTAGTTTCTACCAATCGTCTTGATGGGAGAATAAAATCTTTTATAAGAGAGCTATGCTCACTGGTGGCAGAAGAATAGAAGATTCTTTGTGTCGTGAAGGCTCGTAGCACTTCACGACACATAGGTCAGGAGCGTCTCCTCGTATTTCATGACACGAATATTCAAGTAACTGTGAAGCCTTTGAAGCTTTGCAATCCGCTTCACTTGCTTTGTTCAGGCATGCAAAATGGTTGGTGTACTAGTTAAGTGTAAGATGTTGAGAGTTTTGAATAAATTTAGCGACTGGTCCAGGCATTCATATTCAATATCCCTGATTTGGAATCTGCAAACACTGGTTATTAGAAATAGTTTTTGCCCTTTAAGTTTTATTGATTTTATTTTTCGTCATTTTTTTTAAATTTTGAATTTAGTTCCCTAACTTACAAAAAATTACTACCTTCATTCCATATTTTTTTTCTTTTTTATTATTTTTTGTGAGGAGAATATAATAAAAGTAGGAAGAAAGAGTTGGAATGGAGGTAGTGTGATTTTGGTCCTGTTAATTGTTATTCCCAGTCACTCAACCGGTTACAGGACCAAAATCATAACTTTTTTTATGTTAAAGAACTAAATTCAAAATTCAAAACTTAAAAGGACGAAAAAAAAATCAATAAATACATAACACAACATATAATACATAATATTGATATCATAATTCATTTGGTAAAATATAAATAGTATTAATAATTAAGTATATTTTATAATTTCATTGTTGGGTGTTACATTTAATTTGACTTTGGGTAAAATAAAATTATTTGCCATACAAAGCCCTAATACCCAAAATATCATCCATATGTAACCTTTTTACTTCATCTGGACCAATTACAGGATACATGATAGCCTCCCTATGATCGGAGTGTCCAAGCCCAAGCGCATGCCCCAACTCATGCAATGCAACGGTTTTGATATCAAATGTCGAAAAGTCTTGCCCTGCGTTGAAGTGAATCCTCCCATCTATTAACGCGTGAGCCAAAGCCGTTGCAGAATCCCCAATGCAGTTGTGCATTGGGGGCTTGAAGCTGATCCGAATATCAGCTCTCGAATAAAATGTAGAACTACCAAACCTAAAATGCGTAAAATACTCCCATTCCTTGAGGGCAAGCTTCACTTGCTTTATATCATATTTCAGCATGTTCTTAAAAGCGACCGTGAGTTTATTTTTTCTCCACATCGGAAAATTTTCTATGAATGCATAATGCATGTGAAACGCGGTCGTGTTAATCTTTTTAGTAGGGTGGAAATCGGGCAGGCCGCATCGCGGTTGGCGCATTTTATTTATGGTGGCGTCGTCCAGTACCCCTGTGATTTCGAGACCGTAAAATTCTTGATATTTCATAAGTGCTTGTTCTAAGCACTCGTCGACTGTATTTTCGTTAATGAACTTTTGGGGGCAGTTGATCATATATCCAAGATAGTCAAGATGCTTCTTCAGCTTACTCACCCCTTCCCGATGGTCTCCCACTCGGACTCCTTTCAATTCGTCGAGAAACTGCAACGGGGTCGAAACACTTTCACTTGATTCAGAAAGATGTGCGCAGATTATGTAGAGATGAAAAGAGAAGAACAAAATGTATGAGAGGGCTCGGGTTGCCATTTTTCTTTTTTGTTGCATCCAACTTCTTATGGTTTGTTATGGTTTTTATTTTTTTAATGGGACGAGTTTTATATTGATAGGTGTTATAAGTGTGATGTATGTGGCATTGGCAAAGATAGATACTTGGCAAATTTTATTTAATGCTTCGAGATGAATAGATACAATGGTACAAAAGTTTGTGCCATAATTATTTATTCCTTTTAACCAATCCTCAAACTTGGATTTGAGGGTTAGCCATTTTTATTAATTAGTAATGTCATTTAATATAGTACAAATTGAAGTAGAAGATCTTAAGACAAGATTATAGTGAAACAAAATGAGCAAATAAAACTTATTTTGTAGGTAACCAAATTATGGGCAATTTCTTTTTCCGTTATATTTAGCTTCCACAATTTGGTTTTGATCCATTTTATCTTGAAATTTGATTTTTGCCTAGTAACTTACACACTTTTGCCATTTATAGATGTTGATGCGTGCAATTGAAGTTAGAAGATGAAAATCGAATTTTAAAAATTAAAAGGACCAAAAAGTTGAAAGAGTGTAATTTATAGTCTGAAAAAAATTAAAGTGAATAGGACCAAAACTAAAAAGTAGTAAGTTACGGAAAGCAAGAGTTTCCCTTAAATTTAAGAAAAACTGGGATTAATATCATTTTAATTCCTTAGCTTTTTTATTTTTTCGTTTTGGTCCCATAATTATACTTTTTTCAATTTAGTCTCATTACAATTCAAATCTATCCAAATCATTCTCAAATGACCGAAAATTATATTAAACGACGCCATATCTTTCATTTACCGACCACATTACCAAATTCTGGCAGAATAGGGTTAACCAGTAATACCATTTTTGTCCCATAACTTTTTTCTTTTTTCATTTTGATCCCATAATTATTTACTTTTTCAATTTAGTCCCATATTATGAATAAATTATTTACTTTTCTCGATGGTCTCCCACTTGGATTGTGTTCAATTCGTCGAGAAACTGCAACGGGTCGAAACAGTACTTTCACTTGATTCAGAAACATGTGCGCAGATTATTATGTAGATCAGGTGAAAACAAAAGAACAAAATATTTGAAAGGGCTCGGGATGCCATTTTTCCGTTTTATGGTTTTTATTTTTTTGTTGGACGAGTTTTATAGTGATAGGTGTTATAAGTGTGATGTATGTGGTCAAGGTTATGGCATTGGCAAAGATAATTACTTGGTCCTCTAACTATTAGAATTCGATTTTAATCAATTATCTTTTATAAAGGAAAAAATCTAATTTTTTAGAAAAGATAAAGAACCAAAATCAAATTTTTTATAAAGTTAAAGGATGAAAGTTAACTTTTAAAAAGATAAAGGACCAAAATCAAATTTAAATAGCCAAGAGGATCAAAACCGTAATAAGTGAAAAATAAAGGACGAAAAAAATAATATTGCTGCATTGTAAGGCCATTGTAACTAATTTACCTATTTTTGGAGTGGGAGCTAGTGCAAACTTGGGGGGTGTACCTAAAGAATTAGGACAATTCATTGGTGTGAAAACAAGGGAATAAAATTAATCTTGATTCAATATGTAACATAACATTTCTACAAACCTTGTGGTTTGTGGTAAGGAGTTGGAGGTTTAGGCGATCCGTGGTCCTACGAACCTGAAGATCGAAGCAATCAGGCGATGGATACAGATTCGATAAGTGTAAAAATGATATCTTTAATGCATATTGTTTTACCTGCAGATAGAGTGTGCAATCTTGAGAAAAGTCCTACAAGAGGGGCTGTCCCGGATAATGTGGGCTCACTTTGCTCATAATTAGACCTATCGTCTGAATATTCGTCGTTTGAATTCGGGCCTCCAACTAGAGCTCCATATATCACATTCGGGTCAGCCAGGGGGCGATTATACCACGTGTCGTATCCCTCCACGCATCCAACAGCAGAATGCAGGACAGAAACAGGGGAAATAGAAGCACCCCTGTGATGAACATGGTGAGGGTAGTTTTGTCCATAGCCCACCAGATAGCTCATTGATTTAGGATTCTTCCCAAGAATGTAATCAGCCTGTACAATATCCGATTTTTGGACTCAATTCGTCGACGTTTTAAGCCACATAATCGATAAAAAGAAACGTACTTGTGATTTCGCAAAGTTGAAGAGATCTTGAGCTTGGAGTTGGCCTTCGGGGCAGGTCACCGATATCTTGGCCTTCGCAAGATAATCGGAGTAAACGGAGAGGAGGAATGCAGCTGCAGCAGCGTATTGCAGATTGTTCCACTCATGTAAATATAGAAGGCCCCCTAATAATCATCATTGGAGTATACACTTAGCTTTCTTGAATATGAATTGCATGATTATGAGGTAAATGTTTTTTCTTTTCTATCCGCTAACTTTTCGACTTTGAAATCGTCCCTTAAAGGACTTATTTCAAAGTCCAAGAGGTTAGCGGACTAAAATCAAAATTGGTGAAAAGTCGAGGAAAAAACTTGCACTTACCGGGGGTCATTTGCACGTTGTATCCGTCATTCTTTTGCATGCAAGCACACACGAAGTAGTCGGCTTTCGCCTTGTACTGTTGTAGAGTGGAAGTGTACTGTCCTCCGGCTCCTTCGAGCAACACCTACACAATTGCATTCGATTAGTGTCTTCTTCGAAAAATAACCGCTGTGGAAAGCCAGTTGTTATTTTGCTTTGTAAGAGTGCATGGTAGTAACAAATTAATCAAATTTAGAATTTTTTGATTTGAAGTATGATGTGTACCTTTGTAAGATGGATTTGAACTCCAGCATACGTATTGTCCCAAGAGAATTCTTTAACTGCCCAACTAGTTCCACCCATGGAAACAGAGTTATCCACAACATATTCCAAGTACTTCTCTTCTTTTGTTGCCTCATAGAGCGATATAGCTGCAAGTGATAGGTCATCCTGCCGAAAATAAATGACCAAAATTAAAATTTTTAAAAAAGAATAGGTTTAATGAGTTGGAAATTTGAAAAAAAAAACTCACATAATAGCTAGATGATTTGTAGATTTGCTTAGAATTATAAATTGAATCAGTGAACAATCCCCTGAATCTATCTGCAAATGAGAAAATCTAGAGAGAAAAAAATGGAACAAAGTTAAAAAATTAATGTTTATATTAAAAGTGACGGAGCCAGAAAATTCGTTACAGATAATTTAAATAGAAATAAAAAACTAACCTGTTTTGCATGCACTAGGAGAAGATCGGAGTAGGATGAATCATAAGACCTAAAGGCAATAGAAGCTGTAGCTAAAGCAGCTGCAGTTTGTCCGGCGAGGTCCGACCCCGGATGCTCGGTGTCTAGCTTGTATGCCGTGCGAGATGTCGTCATGTCCTCGGCTCGTTCCCAACAATAATGATCCGACGATCCATCTCCGACCTAATATGGATATAAGATAGAAATAAAAGATGAAAGACTATTTGAAATTGTAAAACTTTGATATAATGGAAAATATAACAATAAATGTACATCAATTATTTAGTTGTGCCTATGTAGTGACTAATGTAACACTCAAAATATGGTTATAAAAATAGTTGAACAAACTGTTGGAAAATTATGTTTTGTGTCGAAAGAATAATACAACTGTAATAAATAAAAAAGGGGATACAACGGGGGAAGAACAATACACGAAAATTAAAATAACAACATAACAAAAAACAAAACGCCGAGTCGAGTGTAACTCTTCCCGCAAAATGAATATTCCTCGGTGGTGCTTTTCGGTTTGGAATAATGCTCCAAAGATAAAATGACGTTATTCCTTCAAGTGTGCAGCACCGCAGGACTTGAAGTTCCGGCGAACAGAGGGTCGTTAGAACTAGACTGCACCTAGAAGCTATATGCAGAATTTCGGACAGAGAGAAGTGTGTTGTGTGTGTTCTCTGAATGAAATGAGGACACCTATTTATAGGTGAACCTCCACTCGTAACGGGGAAAAAACGTGTCAGCATTAATGCTAACGGACGAATTTTGAGAAAGATCAGCAGTTATGGAATTGATTTTCAATCAATCCGGTTGACCTGCCATAAATGATTTCTGCACGATTCATTGAACCTGGCCAGTGCTGAGTCATCTAGACGTCAGCTTCAGATTCGTCGAATCTGTACTTACGAAGTCAACTTTCGGTATGGGCTTGACCCATTACCGAATTAACTGGGCTGAACCACAAGACTTTTGTGTTCTAAAAAATTAGATGGACATCAGGCCCAAGTACACCCAAATTCCAATTGTCAAAATCCAAGTCCAAGTCCAAGGCCATTTTGATTGCCAATCAATCAACTATAGTTTGATTAGCTTCATTGACTTATTACTAATATTATGTATATTAGTCTTCTCGTTTTTCATTATGGGATGAGAATTAATTACATCTACTCTTCAATTTATTGGTCAAACAATACTAATTAATATATTTAATATTAAATATTTCAACACAAACTTTGGCTTTTAATTATAATATAATATATATGAGACAAAAATTTGTATGAACCCAAGTTCACGGTAAACTCGGACTTATCAATTATCACTGTCATGTGTATACATTTTCACTGTTATGTATATACACTATCACTGTAAAAATATCAAGTATATTTTTATAACAGTGATAGTACATATGAATAACAGTGATAGTGATTACACATAACATTAATACGAGTTAATGTAAACTCGAGTTCACAAAAGACTACTCTCTATATACATATATATAGATATAGAGTATGTGTTTTAATATGTACCTGTGCCCAAAGGACAAATGGTGAAGAATGTGCTTTGATGAAGTAATCAGTCCCCCATTTTATTGCTTCCAAAGTGTGTGACATTTGATTTAAAATCACCAAATTTTCCTTATTTTCAATAGCTCCCCATGATAGCATTGTCACACTAAATGCCATAGGTAGACCAAATTTTACATGGTCACCTGCATCATAGTATCCTCCAACCAAATTCACCTATATAAAAAAAAAAAATCAATTTTGTTATAATTAAACATGCATGAAAATGTGACATGTTTATTTATTTATTTTTTTGGGCATTTCTAGCCTTACCCCTTGAGCATATCCGTCGTGAAGGCCGGAATCGCCGCGCCATTTTACGCGTTGGGTCGCCGGAAGTTTACCGGACCTTTGGGCCTCGAAGAATAGTAGAGTCTTGTCGACGGCGTCACCGTAGTCGAACGAGTGGACAGCGGCGGCGGCGTCCAACGCAAGTAGAGCAAGTAAGAGGAGGGCAATGTTGTGTGGTGGTGCTAAGTTCATCATCTTTTTTTGGTTTAGGATTGTGAGGAATGTTGTTTGGATGATATTATGACTTTTGAGGGGGCTTGTATGGAATAAGTGGGGGAAGAGCAAGGGGTGGTAGCCTCCACGTCCTTGGAAAATGAAAATAATATAATTGTATTGAAACCAATGCAAGATTGAGCTTCCCATGTTGGCGTTTTTAATGTTTGATATAATGATATTTGATTATAAATTCAATGTATCGTCATTCGTCAAACCAGTCGTTGTTTAGATGGATTTGGGCCGGTAGGTAAGGCCCAAAATGAGTAGATGTGATTTGGGCTTCTTCTAATAGGCCCAATTTTTATTATTCTTGGGTTGGGCCCTATTGTATTTTAGGGTCGTTATACTCAAGCCCACCTATTCCAACCATAATTGGTAGCTTCCTTTTAAATATTACCTGCTCCATCCATGATAATTGATCTACCTTGATTGTACACAATTATTTAAAAAGTAGATATTAATGTGTAAAAATAAGTGTATTAATATAAAAAAGTATTTAATTATTAAAAAAATATTTGATGTGATGTGTAAAAGTGAGTATATGTGTATAAAAAATTAAAAAATGATTGTAATTTTCTATTTTAGTTAACTGGACTATTTATTATGGATGACCGTTTAAGGAAACGTGGACCACTTATCGTAGACGGAGAAAGTAGTTTATTTCTCCGCTCTTCTTGTATGTTAAACCGAACGAGTGAATCATGTGAGAAGGCGGGTGACCCAATAATTATAAATGTTAGTTGTCGTTAAGCCCATATGTTATATGCACTGGTAATACACTATTTGGATGAATATACTACCTATTGTTTCGAAAATTTGAATTTTTTTTTAAAATTGAAAATAAAATAAAAATAAAAATATTATATATTCCATTTTATTTGGAAAAAAGTGTTCGAAAAATTGAAATAATTTCGATATTTTTTTAAATAAGAAAAAATGTATTCATTTTGATAGCATCTTTACCAAAAAGACTATTACAAATAACCATAATCTGTTCTTATATATTAGCTAGGAATGCACCTCTCATATTTATTTATTTTTATAAATTTCTAAAATCTAATTCTGATTTTCACAATTGTTAATAGAGAAGGGCATGTAGAATGACTGTGTAGTGAAAATTCTGGTTTTAAAACTGAACAAATTTTAAATGTAAATCCATTTTATAATCATTTTAAATGGATACAGTATATTCGGTAGAAATAATACAAGAAATTTTATCCCGTATTCGAATAACAGAGCACTTCATTTTAATATACATTGTACTCTTATTGAATTTTGAATTTAGTCCTCTAACTTACAAAAAATTATGATTTTGGTCCTGTGACTTGTTATTCCCGGTCAATCCACCGATTACAGGACCAAAATCATAACTTTTTTTAAGTTAAAGGACTAAATTCAAAATTCAAAACTTAAAAGGATGAAAAACAAAATCAATAAATACATAACACTACATATAATACATAATATTTATATCATAATTCATTTGGTAAAGTATAAATAATAATAATTAAGTATATTTTATAATTTCATTGTTGGGAGTTACATTTAATTTGACTTTGGGTAAAATAAAATCATTTGCCATACAAAGCCCTGATACCCAGTATATCATCCATATGTAACCTTTTTACTTCATCTGGACCAATTACAGGATACATGATAGCCTCCCTATGATCGGAGTGTCCAAGCCCAAGCGCATGCCCCAACTCATGCAACGCAACGGTTTTGACATCATATGTCGCAAAGTCTTGCCCTGCGTTAAAGTGAATCCTCCCATCCGTCAACGCGTGAGCCAAAGCCACATCAGAATCCCCGATGCAGTCGTGCATCGGGGGCTTGAAGCTGATCCGAATATCAGCTCTCGAATAAAATGTAGAACTACCAAACCTAAAATGCGTAAAATACTCCCATTCCTTGAGGGCAAGCTTCACTTGCTTTATATCATATTTCAGCATGTTCTTAAAAGCGACCGTGAGTTTATCTTATCTCCACAACGGAAAATTGTCTATGAATGCATAATGCATGTGAAACGCGGTCGTGTTAATCTTTTTAGTAGGGTAGAAATCGGGCAGGCCGCATCGCGGTTGGAGCATTTTATTTATGGTGGCGTCGTCCAGGACCCCTGTGATTTCGAGACCGTAAAATTCTTGATATTTCATAAGTGCTTGTTCTAAGCACTCGTCGACTGTATTTTCGTTAATGATATTTTGGGGGCAGTTGATCATATATCCAAGATAGTCAAGATGCTTCCTCAGCTCATTCACCCCTTCTCCATGGTCTCCCACTTGGACTCCTTTCAATTCGTCGAGAAACTGCAACGGGGTCGAAACACTTAATACACTTGATTCAGAAAGATGTGCGCAGATTATGTAGAGGTGAAAAGAGAAGAACAAAATATATGAAAGGGCTCGGAATGCCATTTTTCGTTTTTGTTATGGTTTTTATTTTTTCGTTGGACGAGTTTTATAGTGATAGATGTTATAAGTGTGATATATATGGTCAAGGTTATGGCATTGGCAAAGATATATACTTGGCAAATTTTGTTTAATGCTTCGAGATGAATAGATATAATGGTACAATACTTTGTGCCACTTTCATTAATTAGTAATGTCATTAAATACCGATGGTGTTTACTATAGAATACAAGATGAAATACAAATTGAAGTAGAAGATCTCAAGACAAGATTATAGTGAAACAAAATGGCCAAAGAAAACTTATTTTGTAGGTAACCAAATTATGGGCAATTTCTTTTTTCCGTTATGTTTAGTTCCCACAATTTGGTTTTGATCCAATTTATCTTGAAATTTGATTTTTTGACTAGTAACTTACACACTTTTGCCATTTATAGATGTTGATGCGTGCAATTTAAGTTAGAAGATGAAAATTGGTATTTTAAAAATTAAAAGGGGGGAATAAGGTGATATTATTAAAAAGAAAAGAAAAAGAGTAAGAACCCACAACCCGGGTTACAGGGATTAAACGAAGATTAGATGGGCCTCATTAAAAACCTCGCCGTAAACCACCCTTGTGGATAAACCGGACAGAGGGAAAAAGAGTGCAACCATCTAAATCTTACCCCGAAAATAAACGGCCCGGAATACAAAGCCCGCAACCTAAGAGACCAAATCTCAGAATACCAAAAACAAAAATCAAAAGAGCATCACAATCACTAAATACTACTAACAGCCAATGTTGCAAGGCTACCAAAAGGCCAAAAATCACAGCTGCAGAACATGCACTATTGGAAAGGCCCATGGACCAAATAGAAGAACCCCACACATTTCCCTTTGCAATCCACAACACCAGCATCCATTACCAGCACAAAGCAGGAACAAGAAGAGGATAGCATCAACCCAAAAGCTGGAAGCTGCTGTGGTGAAGCATGAGCCTCTCTCATTCATTTTCTCCCAAAACCTGAACCACTGAATTCATTTGTAAAATTCAAGGCTGTGACTCTAAGTTAACCACATATTCAAACTTTCCAAAGTATCTAAACTACTGCATGACAGGCACCAAATACCAATAGTGGAAAATTAGTAGGTCCTAAAATATTCTACATGAAGATCGTCACAAAGGACCTTCAACAAGAAATCAGGAGGCGTGCCGATCCAGGAATCAACCTGCCGCGTCGCTGCCAGCATGTGGGCAGCTCTATTGCCCTCTCTGAAAATATGTGAGTACACAATCTCCATATGGCAGGAGGAGGCCATGACACTTTCCCAAAGACCCAACAGCTTCCAAGGCACCAATTTTGTAACACTCTTCAACGTATTGATTGCTATAGTAGAATCCGACTCAACCCATAGTCTCTGCCAACCCCTGTTGCGTGCATACCTGATTGCAAGCAAGGCTGCCAGCAATTCACCCTCCATTGGCAGCAGCGATCCACCCGACGAAACAAGGCCTGCCATGAAGAAACCACGGCTGTTACGGAAAACAGCCCCTGCAAATGCACCCGGCGTAGGCCCACCAAACGAAGCATCCACATTTACCTTCACCCAGGATGGAGGCGGAACCTGCCACCTAATTGAACGAACCACTCGAGGCTGCCTCGGATTGAGCTTAACCCGCAGCGCGCGGGCAAGCAACAGGTCCAACACCGACCCATTAGACCTCGAAGAGACAAGGAACGAACCAGCTGCAACGTCGGACAAAATCCAGGCAATGCATCTTTTACTCGAGGGCTGAATCATATCGAACACGAATGAATTGCGCACTTTCCAAACACTCCAAATGGAAGTGACAAAAATTAAAGACCACAAGTCCATCATTTGAGCACTGAGAGAGAAACCCCGCGCCTGCTCAAACAAAGCCAAAAAGCTCCCACCAAAATCTAAAGACAAGCCAAATAAAGAAGCAGAAAAACCAAGGACTTCCTTGACAAAGTCACAACCCGCAAGGATATGGTCCAGGGACTCTTCCGCAGAATTGCAAAGAAAACAAATTGTCGGACCCGACATTCCAAATCTTCTCCCCCAGTCAGAGGTTGGTATCCTACCCCAAATTGCGCGCCAAACCAAAGTGGAGCGAGCCCTTGGGATAAAACCTTTCCAAACCCAAGAGAACATGATAGAGTTGACAAACCGTTGCCGACGTTCCTCATAAATCAATTTAGCTGCCACAAGGCCAGAGACGGACTTACTCCACACAGCCAGGTCACCTCCAGCACGCACATGTATTTGCAAAATGTCTTAACAATCTCCTGACAAGAAACCATGAAATCCAGATCAAAATGCCATCTATCCCCAAAATAAAAACTACCAACCGTGCCCTTCAAATCCCTTAACCAGCCTTCCGGTATTTGCAGTCTCTCTGCAATGACATACCCCAACCAATTGTCCGTCCAGAAGTGAACATTTGAGTGAATACCAATCAGCCAGCGAACTTCATCCCGGATGGCCGGAAAATGATAGCGAATCCCAGCCCAGAGGGAGGAAGCAACCCTGCGACACTTCAAATTACGTGTCCTAGTGAAAAATTGGGAGTGCAGAGTCTTGAGGTCAGGCGTTGGGCATGTGTAGATATCCCAGGCTAGTTTAAAGGTGTAAGAGTCATTCGCAAGTCGGAGGGATCGCACGCCCAAGCCTCCTTCACTGAGAGGGGAACAAACACGCTTCCATTGCACCGAGCAGGAATTATTTCGCTTAAGAATGTCACCCGTCCAAAGGAAATTTCGCATGGCCGTCTCAACCTTAGTAATGAGAGGAGCAGGCCATCGGTAAACCATCATTGTGTACACGGTTGATGAGGCAATAACCGAATTGATAAGGCAAAGACGACCCGCAAGAGATAAGAGTCGGCCCTGCCATCTCGGAAATTTACACATGACTCTATCTGCAATCGGCTGTAGTGAAGAAACCCGTGGCAGCCCCAAGAACAGCGGGACACCCAAATAATTAAAAGGAAGCGAGCCTTCCTTAATACCCAGAATTCTCGAGAAATGGCGTTTCACATCCACAGGTACAGCCTTACCAAAATAAACATGTGATTTTGCTGGACTAAAGCGCTGACCCGAGGCATTCCCATAAGCTTGCAATATCCTGGCAAGGCAATCCACATCTTCCCTTCTAGCATTTAGGAGAACAACAATGTCGTCCGCATAAAATAAATACCGGGGCAACTTCCGTAAAGCTGAAAGTTCAAGTGTCGCACTCTTCCATTCAAGAAACCTTCCCAAAGCCTCCTCCGATAGACAAAAAAGTAAAGGAGACAGAGGATCCCCCTGACGTACCCCTCTAGTGCAACCGAAATAGCCCATCACCTGTCCATTCAAGAGCAGCGACAGCCGCGAAGAGGACAATATCACAGCCACTAAAGATAAGAACTTGGGCGCATTAAAAATTAAAAGGACCAAAATGTTGAAAGAGTGTAATTTGCTGTCTGAAAAAAATTAAAAGTCAAAAGGATCAAAATCAAAAAGTAATAAGTTACGGAAAGGAAAGTTTTCCTTAAATTTAAGAAAAACTAGGATTAGTATCATTTTAGTCCCATAGTTTGTCCACTTTTCTGTTTTGATCCGACATTTTTTTTTTCAATTTAATTCCATAACAATTTAAATTTATACAAATCAGTCCCAAATCGCTGAAAATTTAAATGTGTACCGATCACATTACTAATTTTTGGCAGAATATAGGATAAATCATTAATACCATTTTCGTCCCATAACATTTATATTTTTTTATTTTGGTCCCATAATTATTTATCTTTTAAATTTAGTGCCATATTTTTAATAAATTATTATTTTTCTATCATTTTACACATGTGACACACTGACACAGCAAATTCTCTCGATAAATTCAGTTTAATTTTCAAATAATAATTTTGTAATTAAGAAAAAAACTTAAAACATAAAATTAGAACCTAAACCCTATAACCTAAAACATGAAATTTAAAAGAGGACACTCATACTTACAGAGTATCGATGTCTGTATCCTCTTGCCACGATCATCCACCTGCGTGTGCTGATCTTTGGTCGAGCTCCACTTCCACACTAGAGCTTATTTCTCGAGTCTTCCTTCTCCGCAACAACAATATGCAAATCCTTGATATCTGTAGCTCTATTTTTGTGCCCAAATTGTTGCCGTGATTGAATTTATTGAAAATTTTTTATTTTAATTTATCGAGTCAGCATGTCATGTTTGAAAAACTGAACACATAACCCAAAATTAATACCATTTTTATCCCATAACTTTTATATTTTTTTTATTGTGGTCTTATAGTTATTTATTTTTTCAATTTAGTCCCATAATAGTTCAAGTTTAACCAAATAAGTTCCAAATAGCCTAAAAATAGTAACACATGGCTGACTTGTGAACAAAACGACATCATTTAATGCAATTTTCAGCCACTTGAAAAGGAATGGAAAGGCGAGGATGTTATTCATAGCATTCATTAGAGAAACAAGAGCTGCCATATCATATGATCTTCTACAGAGCTTGGAAAAAGGAGGCAAACATTTATGATTGCTGGAATTGCTGCAAATAAGTGGCCCCTGAAGGTTTGAAATTTCCACGTTGCAACAGTGAAATGGTTGAGGGGGGTGCCGGCTGTATTTGTTGCGATATTTATAATGGTAAACGCATTAATTCCACGTTAACTGTTCAGGTCAAGGTCAATAATGGATTAAAAAAAATTATATATAGTATTTTAAATAAAGAAATTGAGAAGATAAGGGGCAGAGAGGTAGGATTTTAAATGACATGGTTTTGATGAGAATTTAGAATTTCTCAATTCTAAACATAACTCAGATTTAAATGTTTATAAATTCATTTAACTTATTTGGAGAGTGATTATTTATATGTAAAATATACGAATTTCAAATCCACTCATCCAAATGGAGCCTAATTTTTAAAAAATTTGTATTTATTTTTTAGTATGTTTTATATGAAAATAGTTCATTATTAGTTTATCATGAAATTGTTTTAAAATATTAAATATTTGACCAATTGTATTAAAATATGTATCAGGAGTATCAAATGTTCGGATCAGTAAAATTTATAACATAATATCATTGATTCAAATTTTGTATACTTCTTATGAGATTTGTAATACACATGACCAAATATTTGATACTTTAAAATTAGTTCATGATAAGCTTACCACGAACCATTTTTATACAAAACCTTACATTTATCTTTTGGGCCTTTGGCACGTGTCATCTATGTATTAGTATGATATTGTCAGAATTGAGACAATACAGTTTTATCTTTAGATTAAAATGATCAAATTAAAAAATTTCCAAATATTCAAGTTCAATTTTATAGAGCAAAGTCTGAACATACAAATTTTTAATTCCTAAAATAAAATATATCAAAATGAATACCTGAATATCGTGAGTTTCACGACAGCAAGCGCGCGTGGGGTTGGCAGTCATTATGATTCCAAATTATAGCCGGCGCACGGAAGAAAAGGACAACTTGCCATTATTGAATTGAATAGGCGTGCAAAATATTTCACCCAGACACGTGTGTTCATATAATTGGCTATCTACGAGGACTAAGTCGGCATCCACGCCTATATAAACAGGATCCATTCTCTATATAAACAGGCGTTTCTCGCATTCGCATCCATTAGTTCTCCACATATCTCAGCAATTAGCGCGATCTTCCTATTAGTTTCTTCTCATATTCTCTCAAGGTACCGAATTTGCTGTTGTAGCTTGTAGAAATTTTAGATTTCGATTCAGGAATCATTTTGTTCTGTTATTAGGATTTGATTTTCTGGGGTATTGTTTTGTTTTATTAACGTAATTTTTGGTTAATTTTTTGTTATGCGATTGTTTGAATTTGGGAATTTTAATCGAATTAGGTCGAGGAATTCTCGTTTATATGATTGAATTTGCTAATTGATTTCTCGATTTTGTATGATTGTATCTGCTCATCGATTTCTCTTTTAACGACACAGATGCAGATCTTCGTGAAAACCCTCACCGGCAAAACAATCACCCTTGAGGTGGAAAGCTCCGACACCATCGACAACGTCAAGGCCAAAAT
>JAPKLY010000550.1:146992-159150 GCA_026898435.1 Prunella vulgaris
CTATTTTTGTTCTAGAAATTTGCAGAGAGTCGAATGTGGACAAATCTCCACCACAACATCAGTGTCAATCACCACGCTCAGTTCAACACGCATACAGTAAGACACTCACGCCTATGACCCACAATGAATCAGATTCCACACGCCTCACTTGTGCCCTGCTCGCAGCTGCAAACCATCCTCAATATTGCCCAACAAACACTAATGCAACTCTCCTCTGTTACAAACTACAACCGCCTTTTCCGCTGAAAACCATTCGAAGCCGACCTTCACGCCGGAATTAATTCGCTGACCATCGCGCCTCCATCTCTGCCGCGCTTCAACCGCATGAAAGCCTTGCCGGAAACCTGCTCCATACCAGTCGCCGGATTCGAAAGCTCGGAGCCCATGGCCGCCTCTGCGAAATCTGAAATTGCAGCAACTACACGCCTTCGTTCGCCGATTCACGCCGTCGCACACACAGCGAACTCGCACAGCCGCCGTCCGATTCCAACCTTAAACACACCAATCGCACCGGAAAGAAACCACCTACCTCCGTCGCGACATCTATCTGAATCTGCCGTCGCACCCCAGGCCACTCAACCACTTCTGCCCGCCGCCGATTCGAAGACTCGACAACCTCTGCCTCTGAAATGCCGTCGCACAGCCACTCGCCTGAATCCTTCCTCCGTCTCGTCTGAGATCGATAACCGCTGCTCTTCTGTTTCGCCGCCAAGCCGAAACCGCCGACAATTGAAGGGTAAGAAGATGGGCCTATTTCCATTTATTCTGAAAAAGCCCAATGATTTTAAAAATATGTTGAGCCCATCTTTTGTTTACTTGGCCCAATTACAGAGATTATTTATTCTGGCGTTACGCAATTACGCTGATTACGCACGCCTTGAGGGCATTAGGCAGTAGAGAGAAATTAGGAATTAAAGGTTTATTTTTATTCATTGTTTTGGGACGTATTAGGGTAGTTCTGAAATATTGAATTTGGAAAAGCTTTGAGTAACAATTTCTTTGTGCTTAGATTTTGAGGAGATTATTCACTTTGGTTTTTTTGAGTTTATTTGATTAATTTGGTTTTCTTTCAATTTTAGTTTTCAATTAGGTTTTATTCATGTTAGTTATTTCAATTGTTAATTCTATTATCTCCTTGGTGTTTGATCTATTATTGTTAATTTTGTCAATTCCTTTTGTCTTAATTATTCAGATTATCACTCCTTCACAAGCTCGTGTCAGTTAGATTAAGTTCTTGATCCTTCATATTTAATTTGCTTTCATTTTCTGCTTTAATTAGTATTAGAGTCCGTAGGTTTAGAATTAGAAATTGAGAACAAAATTTGTCTTACTTTTAATTTATTCAATTTATGCCGTAGAAAATAGGGATTTACTTTCATGTTTTAGTTTAGGTATTTATTTACGCATTCTTAATTCATTCCAATTTCTGCTTTAAGTAATCATTAGTTTAGGAACCCCAAAACTTGCAATTTCATTATTTAGATTTAATTCCAAAACTCACACAAACCTTAGAATTAGAGTGTTTCATTGCTTCCTTAGGGTTCGATATTATTTTATAACTTGGTCAACTTATTACTACACGATCCTATACACTTGTAGGAAAGTGCATTTGTGTGTGAACACAAATCGCTAGTCAGCTACAAAGATAAAAGATTTTGCGGATTGTTGTTGCGGATAAGGAAGACTCAAGAAGTAAGCTCTAGTGTGAAAGTGGAGTTCGACCAAAGATCGGCACATGAAGGTGGATGGTCGTGGCAACAGGATACAGATGTTGAGACTCTGTAAGTTGAGTGTCCTTTTTTTAATTTCAAGTTTTAGATTTTAGGTTATAGGGTTTAGGTTTTATGTTCTAATTTTATGTTTTAAGTTTTTTTTAAGAACAAAATTATTACTTGAAAATTAAATTTAATATATTGGGAGATTTACTAATTCAGGGTGTCACATGTGTAAAATGATAGAAAAGTAAATAATTTATTCACAGTATGGGACAGAATTGAAAAGTAAATAATTATAGGACCAAAATAAAAAGTAAAAAAGTTATCGGCCATTTAGGACTGATTTGGATAAATTTAAATTGTTATAGGACTAAATTAAAAAAATAATTAAGGGACCAAAATAAAAAAATAAAAAAGCTATGAGACTAAATTAATATTAATCCCAGTTTTTCTTAAATTTAAGGAAAACTTTTCCTTTTCGTAACTTACTACTTTTTTATTTTGATCCTATTGACTTTTAATTTTTTTAGACCGTAAATTACACTCTTTCAACTCTTTGGTCCTTTTAATTTATAAAATTCCGTTTTTCCTCTTCTAACACAAATTGCACGCATCAACATCTAAAAATGGCAAAAGTGTGTAAGCTACAAGTCAAAAATCAAATTTCAAGGTAAATTGGATCAAAACCAAATAGTGGAAGCTAAACATAACGGTAAAAAAATACCCATAATTTAATTACCTACAAAATAAGTTTTCTTTGCCCATTTGTTTCACTATAATCTTGTCTTCAGATATTCTACATCAATTTGTATTTCATCTCGTTTCCTAAAGTAAGAACATCTCTATTAAATACAATAGAATACAGGCTGAAATATGAAACCTAACCCTCAAATCCAAGTTTCAGGATTGGTTAAAAGGAATAAATTTTGGCACAAAATTTTGTACCATTATACCTATTCATCTCGACGCATTAAATAAAGTTTGCCAATTATCTTTCTTTGCCAATGCCATAAACTTGACCACATACATCACACTTATAACATCTATCACTATAAAACTCGTCCAACAAAAAAATAGAAACCATAAGAAGTTGGATGCAACAAAGAAGAAAAATGGCAACCCGAGCCCTCTCATATATTTTGTTCTTCTCTTTTCACCTCTACATAATCTGCGCACACCTTTCTGAATCAAGTGAAAGTGTTTCGACCCCGTTGCAGTTTCTCGACAAATTGAACGGAGTCCAATTGGGAGACCATCGGGAAGGGGTGAATAAGCTGAGGAAGCATCTTGCCCATCTTGGATATATGATCAACTGCTCCCAAAATTATGGAAGCCAAAATACATTTGACAAGTGCTTAGAACTTGCACTCAAAAAATATCAAAAATTTTACCGCCTCAACGCCACTGGGGTCCCGGACAGCGCCACTGTAAAAAAAATGCGCCAGCCGCGATGCGGCCTGCCCGATTTTCACCCTACTAAAAAGATTAAGACGACCGCATTTCACATGCATTATTCATACATGGACCGTCCGAAGTGGAAAAAAGATAAACTCACGGTCGCTTTTAAGGACATGAAGAAACATGATATAACGCAAGTGAAGCTTGCCCTAAAGGAATGGGAGTATTTTACGCATTTTAAGTTTGTTAGTGCTACATTTTATTCGTTAGCTGATATTCGGATTAGCTTCAAGCCCCCGATGCACGACTGCATTGAGCCATTTATCGGCGATTCTGAACACGTTTTGGCTCACTCCTTACCGGATGGGAGGATTCACTTTAACGAAGGGAAAGACTTGTCGAAATTCAATATCAATACCATTGCGTTGCATGAGTTGGGGCATACGCTTGGGCTTGGACACTCCGATGTTAGGGAGGCTCTCATGTATCCTGTAGTTGGTCCAGGAGAATTAAGAGGGATACATAAAGATGATATAGACGGTATTAGGGCTTTGTATGGCAAATAATTTTATTTTATTCAAAATCAAACTAAGTGTAACAACCAAGTATGAAATTATAAAATATACCTAAAAATTATTATTATTATTATTATTATTATTTCGCCAATTGAATTAAGATAAAATTACTATGTATTATATGATGTCTTATCTTTTGAATTTTTAATTTTGTCCTGCAGCTTACAAAATTTTGCTTTTTTTGTCCTGCTACAATAGGTCACTTAACAAGTCATATGTTGATGTTTCAGTATATTTTATTATGATAAAGTCATACTTGGAATTCTCTAATTGGTGCTATATTTTACCATTTAAATTGAAAATTCATTAAAATTTTATATAAAATTAAAGAGAAACATCTTTTCATTAATAATAGGGAAAATATACTTTTTGTCCTTTAAGTTTCATTGACTTTATTTTTCATCCTTTTAAGTTTTGAATTTTGATTTTAGTCCTTTAACTTGTAAAAAATTATGTTTTTGGTCCTGTGACCGGTTATACCTGGTCACTCAACCGGTCACAGGACCAAAATATTATTTTTTTTATAAGTTAAAGGACTAAAATCAAAATCTAAAGCTTAAGAGGGCGTAAGTAAGTCAATAAAATTTAAATGATCAAAAAGTGTATTTTCGTATTTAATTATTTATATATATATATCAATTTTTCAAATTTTTATTAGAGTTTACTTAATTTTTTTAGTTTTACAATTACTATTCCAAACATTAAAAATAGACCGATTTCAAACTTTAAGAATTAATTTTAAAATTAAATAACTTAAAAGAGAAAAAAAATTAAAAAAAAAATTATCACATATTTATATAAAGATAACTTAGTCTTTTTATGTCTGCCTAAAGCAATTAGGGTGCAATAGCATACTCACTCTTTTACTTAAACAACTTAATTTTGTCAATTATTTTTTTATTTTATGAAAATTTCAATTTTTCTTTAAATAATTAATTTTAAATTTATTTCAGCATTCTAAAATATTAATTTAACATATATATTGCTCATATAAATATTATTATTTTTAAAGTAATTATTTAAATATTAATTAAAAATTTCTACGTGCATATGTAAAATAATTTTTTAGAATTAATAAATTATGTTTACATAGATTTGGGAAAATATAATTTTTGTCCTTTAAGTTTCATTGATTTTAATTTTCGTCCTGTTAAGTTTTAAATTTGATTTTAGTCCTTTAACTTACAAAAATTTATGATTTTGGTCTTGTGACCGGTTGAGAGACCAATATCAGAATACTAATTTATGTGAACCAAATTCAAAATCATGACAAGTTATAGGACTGTAATAATTTTAAAAGGTTTGAGGACTAAAAAGTAACTTCTTAAAAGTTACAGAACAAAAAATAAAAATCTAAAATTAATAGGACTAAAAACTAAAATCAACAAAAAAAAACACCATTTTCCCATTTAGTTTACCTAAAAATAAGTTTTGTGTTTCTTAGCCCATTTTTTTCGCTACAATCTTGTTTCTGAGATCTATTACTTTAATGTGTATTTCATCTTTTATTCTAAAGTCAACATCATTGTTATTAAACGACATTACTAATTAATTTAACTAAATACAAGAGAATACAAGTTGCAATAGAACCTAACCCTCAAATCCAAGTTTCTAGAATGGTTAAAAGGAATAAATTATGGCACAACTACTATTATCCACCCGAAGCATATAATAAAATTTACCAAGTATCTATCTTTTGTAAATGCCATAACGTTGACCACATACATCACCCTTATAGTAGTATGACTATAAAACTTGTCCAACAAAACTAAACCAAAACAAAATCACAAGTTGGATACACTTATTCACAAAAAAAAAAAATGGCATCCCAAGCCCTCTCATATATTTTCTTCTTCTCTTTCACCTTTACATAATTTATGCACATCTTTCTGAATCAAACGAAAACATTGCTGCCCCGTTAAAGTTTCTCGACGAATTGCACGGAGTTCAAAAGGGTAACCGTCGCGAAGGGGTGAATAAGCTGAGGAAGCATCTTGCCCATCTTGGATATATGATCAACTGCCCCAAAAATTTCATTAACGATGGAAGCCAAAATACAGTTGACAAGTGCATAGAACTTGCACTAAAAAAATATCAAAATTTTTATCTTCTCAATGCCACTGGGGTCCCGGACAGCGCCACAGTAAAAAAAATGCGCCAGCCGCGATGTGGCACGCCCGATTTCTGTGTTACTAAAAAGATCGCGACTGCATTTCGCGAGCATTATGGATTCATAACGGGTCGTCCGATATATAATAAAAATAAAATCACATACGGTTTAAGAGACGTGAAGAAAGAGTACATACCGCCGATAGAGCGCGCCCTAAGGACGTGGGAATCCGTGACACATTTTAAGTTCGTTCGCGCAACATTTTATTCACTAGCGGATATTCGAATCAGCTTCAAGCCCCGGGTGCATAACGACGACGTACCGTTCATTGATGACGATGCCGATGATTTGGCTCACACATTATGCGATGGGAGGATTCACTTTAACCCGGCCATGAACTGGTCGCCTACCGGTGCGGCCGATGCATTTGATATCGAAAGTGTTGCCTTGCATGAGTTGGGGCATGCCCTTGGGCTTGATCACTCAGATGTTGAGGAGGCTTGCATGTATTCTGGAATTGGTCCAGGAGAAATAGTAGGGTTACATCAAGATGATATAGATGGTATTAGGGCTTTGTATGGAATATAAATTTTAGAGGGCCAAAGGTACAAAATAAGAGTCCTCTGTGGTATTCACTAAATTTATTTAGACTTGGACATAGAATTATATTAATGCCCATTCTCGTATTTATTAACAAAATAAATATAAGGGAAAATACATTTTTTGTCCTTTAAGTTTTATTGATTTTGTTTTTCATCCTCTTAACTTTTGAATTTTGAATTTAGTCCTTAAACTTACTAAAAATTACTCCTTCCGTCCATGAAAATTGGACTACCTGTGTTGTGCACGGTTATTAAGAAAAATTGATGTTGATGTGTAAAAGTGAGTGTATTAGTATAAGAAAATATTTCATTATTAAAAAAGTACTTGATGTGATGTGTAAAAGTGAATATATGTGTATAAAAAATGAAAATAATGATTGTAAGTTTTCCATTTTAGGTAAGTAGACCATTTATTGTGGACGACCATTTAAGGCAACGTGGACCATTTATCGTGGACGGAGGGAGTATAATTTTGGTCATGTGACTTGTTATACCTGGTCACTCAACCGGTTATAGGACCAAAATAATATTTTTTTGTAAGTTAAAGGGCTAAATTTAAAATTTAAAATTTAAGAGATGAAAAACGAAGTCAGTGAAACTTAAAGGACAATTTTTTTAAAAAAATAACATGTTTTGAGATAAAAATCAATCGCTAAATTGATCGCTAAAATGCAATTATTTTGTAGTGCTGGTATTGAGAGGACTTGCATGTATTCTAGATATGAACCGGAAGACAAAGGAGGTTTACATAGAGATGATATAGATTGTATTAGGGCTTTATATCACATACTCCCTCCATCCCATAAAAATTTACACACAATCCTTATTTGAACGTATTACACAAATTTACACATTATTAAAAAAATAGCAATTTGTATGCACACTCACAAAACTATAAACATATTGACCCATATACCACTACTTTATTTATAAAACACATCTTTCTTAAAAACATGTCATTCCGTAGGGTATAAATTTCTACAGATCGAAGGGAGTATAATTTTTATCCCAATGGAATCTGAATAAACCAATAGACAGAAAAAACGTGAATTAACCCAATGCAAACAAATTAAGTGTAAATCAATCATCCACATAATATACCCAATCCACCTAACCAGGTGGGCTAGCTCACCTAGCCACCGGGCTTCTCACTTGAGTGAGTGACCAGGGTTCGATTCCCTTTGGGAACGAATTGGGGATGGGAGATATAAGATTGGCTAGGAGTTTATTCTTGGAGTGTTTGGAGACTTGGTGTAACTAACTACTAACAACTAACATTACCCAATCCAACTAAAGTTTAGACCTCAAATTCGAGAAATCCCTCAATTAGTACTAATAAAATTTCGATAATCCTTCAGAAATATACAAATAAATGAATCCCTGACTAACACCAATTTCTTGAACAAATATCTTCTAATCAAAGAATATAAAGAAGAGGGATTTTTAAGCTAACAAAATTCATAAGGAATAAAGTTTTTATAGTCTATAACTTGTCAAAATTTTGAAATTGATCCACATGGATTGCATATTTTGATATTGATCCTGTAAGTTTAAAAATATTTTGATTTTGGTCCTTTACAAACTTATAGGACCAAAATCAATAAGTTTGTAAAAGGACAAAAAAACAAAATATTTTCAAATTTATAGGACCAATATCAAAATGTGTAATTTGTAAGGACCAAATTCAAAATGAAGACAAGTTATGGGACTTAAAATCTTTAATCCGAAATTTATAATTAAGTTATGTTTTCAACCTGTGAAATCAATTTGAGATTTTAACTTTTTGGATTTACAAATCCAGTTCTCAGAATTTAAACCAAATCCATTCTTGATCTTTTTATCTTTATAGAAATGTCTTCTATTATATATTTTATCAATTTAGTCATGTATTTATTCCAATTTTGTCAATTAGTTCCTAATTGATTGAAAGATGCCATTGTTTGTTCACGTGATCGTCTTGCGCACTTGTCTACGGACGGAAGCATATGATGTGGTACTCTTTTGTCGCCAATTGAAATATAACTGAACTAAAATATAAGTAGATTAGGACCTTATTGTCAAAATTTTGACAGCTAAATTGATAAAGCAAATAATATAGGACCAAAATGGTGGCATTGTGTGCATATTTCCGGCTAATTAGGACCTTATTAGTAAAATTTGAATAGATAGGTGACTATAGTAATCAAGCAAATAAATAGAGGACTATTTAATAAAAGTAAAAAAGATTGAGGACAAATTTAGTTTAAATTCCTCCAATTCCCTATTCAAATATGCGTCTATATATCTCTATAATACACCTGCATTACAAAATCTCATCACCGCTTGTTAGTCACATATGTAAAAGAAGAGACTTGAGTGACTAAAAAAGGGCGATGATCGAAAAGGGGATCTTGATGGCAAAAAATATTTAAAAAAATAATTACAAATAAAAAATCAATATTGGGAGTTATAGGAGTAGTCAAATTAAAGAAATAAATTAGAGGATTTGTATCTACATTTGAGACAATGCTACAATAGTCTTGTCGAGAATGGGAACAAAAATGAATAACTCATTAAGTTATGAGATCAAAATTTAAAAAAAAATTGAATAAAAATTGGACAATCCAATTATGGAACCAAATTTGAAAATTTAAAATTTCGGGATAAAAAGTGGACACATGATAAATTATGGAACCAAAAATTAAGAAATAAACAAGATAAAAAAAAAAAAAAAACTAAATTCACCAAAAGTTACAGGACCAAAATTGATATTCACCTCTATCCTTCCAATCGAAGGAGTTCCTAAAAGTTTTGATAAATAAACACGTTTCTATCGACCAGAAAAATGAAAGAAAGAAAATAAAAACTATTTCCCAAACAAATTTCCCATGACAACATATAGTTCAATTCTCAAAAAATACGTGTGAGAAAATGCAAGGAAAAACAATCTCACTTGCTATATTACGCCTGACTTTCGGATTTCACCATTTGAGAAACTTCCATCAAAACTATTATAAATTATTATTGTATAGTATATTGTGTATTAAAGATAAATGAACACAAATGGACCCAATAAGATTATGAGATCCTAACTCTAAAATCCAAGTTTCCGAAATTGATTAAAAGAAATTAATTGTGGAGCACCATAGTAATTACCTCCTAATTAATAAATAAGGAAAATGATTTTTTTTCGTCCTTTATTTTTCACCTACTATGGTTTTGGTCCTCTTGACTATTAAAATTTGATTTGAGTCCTTTATCTTTTTAAAATTTTAATTTTTGTCCTTTATTTTTTTTTTATTTGATTTTATTTTTTATCGTTATGAAATATTTGAATTTCGTCCTTTATCTTTTTAAAAAATTGATTTTCATTCTTTTTTAAAGATAAATGACTAAAATCAAATTCTAATAATAGAGGATCAAAATCATAATAGGCGAAAGATAAATGACTAAAAAATTCATTTTCCCTAATAAATATATGGCAATCTCATATTACCAAGACATTGAATAAAGTTTACCAAGTATCCGACTTTGCAAACACCCTTGTAACATGTATGACTATAAAAAAGTGTCCAACAAATAAACATGCACCAAACAAGGAAAGGAAAGAAGATTGATATAGTCTCCCAAGAAAAAAAAAATCAAATGCCATCGCAAGCACTTTCCTATATTTTCTTCTTTTCTTTTCACCTTAATGTGATCTATGCACATCTTCATGAATCAAATGAAATGAATTCACCCCCTTTAAAGTTCCTTAACCAATTGAATGGAATTCAAAAGGGAAACCATCATAAAGGTGTGAATGAACTAAAGAAGCATCTATCCTATCTTGGATACATGAACTGCCCCACTAATTCCACTAACCCTAAAGATGACAATACTTTTGACAATTGCTTAGAACTTGCCCTGAAAAAATACCAACAATTTTACGGCCTCCGCACCACAGGAGATCTCGACGGCGACACTATCGAAAAAATTCTCAAACCACGATGCTGCATGCCCGATTTCCGCGACCATGACAAAAAGACGGCCCCGTTTTACGAGCATTTCTCGTTCGTCGAGGGTCGTCCAAAATGGCGCAAAAGAAGGCTCCGGTACGAGTTCAAGCTATCCACGAGACCGGAGACTATACCCCCCATCGAACGCGCGATGAGGCTATGGGCATCCATGACGCCTTTCCAGTTCATTCGTGTCAACATCTTCACGGCCGCCGGAGCTGATATTCGGATCAGCTTCATTCGGGGAATTCGAGGCGAGCGGAGTCCCTTCCCCGACTCCGAGGTGGCTCACTCATTTCCACCACCGGATGGGAGGATTCACTTCAATAAAGACCTAAATTGGGATGCGAGGGTTCACTTTTATGCTGACCAAAATTTATCTACTAATGGTGAAGGAGAATTTTTTGATCTCCAAACCGTTGCCCTGCATGAGTTGGGTCATGCCCTCGGCCTTGGCCACAGCAGAAATGAGGCGGCTGTCATGCATGCTACAATTGAGCCAGGGGTAAGAAAAGGATTGCATAAAGATGATATAGATGGTATTAGGGCGTTGTACAGATAGATTTTTACTAGTATACATTACTAAGTAATGCACATTGAAGTTAGCTCCAAGCAACACAACATTGTAATCTTTATCAAAGTCGAGGGTAAATTGTATTTTTGGTCCCATAAGAATTTGTGCTTATGAATTCGATCCTTTTTCTTAATACAAATGGTCCCATAAGAATTTTCCGTCAAAACTACTAGATTAACGTGGGACCAAGTCTATTGAGCATAAATTCTCATGGGATTAAAAGTTCAAGTTTATTTTAACGGATGTTACTAAATATACTGAGAAAATGACAAAAAAAATGTGGGACTAGATTTGTTGAGCATAAATTCTTATAAGACCACAGTATACCACTCAAATCACTAATATAAATTAATAATAAAGAATAAAAAAGTGTAAATTAAGAAGAAGATCTCAAAAAATAATGAGAAGACTATTTATTTGCCCAGATATAAAAGGGTAGAATCCTTTTTTGTCCATTAAAAAAAACTTTTTTGCCCTTTTTTTAAGTAGGAAAAAAAATATTTTGCCCTATTAAATTTGAGCAATTTCGTATATTTTTCTAAATAATTAGAAAAGAAAGGCTAAGGAGGCAATACTATATTCTCTCCGTTTCATAATTGTTTTCAATTTTGTTCGTCTCATAATTGTTTTAATACTATATAAATGAAAACTATTACATTAACTTTTACATTCAATCCAACTAATTTATATATTTACAATATTTATATATTTACACAAAATGTCATTACTTTTACATTCAATCCAACTAATTTCATTATTTTAATAATATAACTTTATACATCACCCTACTTTTCTTAAAAACTGTGCAATACCAAAAGTGAAAACACCTCTAGGACGGAGGGAATAATCAATACTCCTTTCAATTTATAAAAATTTGTATATATTTTTATTTGGATATATAAATTTATTACATTACTAAAAAAAAATTAATTTATATACATATTTACAAATTATAATATATTTATTACTATACCACTATTTTATATTAAAAAAATATTAGAACACGGGAAATGCAAATTCACCGGAACAGGGAGTAATTTACTCAAGTAGCTGCACAAATCTAACACCACACCTGTGAAAACGATGAGGGGAACTCGAAAAAGAAAGCAACCTCTCCCGCAATCTTCCGCCAAATCACCGAAAACCGCCGTCGGCAGCGGCGGCGCCACCCCATTTCCGAATCACCCGCGGCCAACACCTGAGGAAT
>JAPKLY010000550.1:159160-186894 GCA_026898435.1 Prunella vulgaris
TTCAAGGGTGGAATCTTCATTTGGTCATCACAGTCTAATAACAACTGATTCAAGAGAAAGTTAGTCTAGATAAATGCACAGGGCCAGGGGCCATGATATAAGCTTCATATCCTTCATATCCTTCATCTTTTGTTTTGTTAATCACATCCAATAATGCTTTAAAGTAAGCTCTAAAGGGAATCAACAAGGTAATTTTATGTCCCGCAATTTTTTCATGCTTGCCAGAAGAATAAGAGAATGCAGGTAAAGTGCAACATTGTTTCCTCATAATTGATTAGGGTAAAAAATTAAGTATTATTTGCACAGCCTATTCTTTTCAGTATTCATTATGAACACAATTTGAGTAGACCAAAATTTGAGTTGGAATTAAAAAAATTTGTTTACTTGTAGAATGTCATCCTCTCCAACAGCTCCAAAAGGTATAATTTTGGCCCCAAATCTTGCCGCCATTCGTACAAACTCTGGCTCATCTGGCCATATAAGTTTATATTCTTCATTCTGAATAGAATGGTGAAAGAATTAGTCTCAGATGCTTGACCAAAGAATTAGGTAAAGTTTATTTTTGTCCTTTCGACTTTAATTTTCACCAACTTTGGTTTTAGTCCTCCCAACATTTTCAACTTTGAAAATAGTCCCTTAAGTTTGCCTAATTCAACTTTTTCGTCCCTTTACTGGCCAAAGCAGATTGATAAATCCTACTTTTTTGTTCATTTAACTGGCTAAAAGAGTAAAATAGTTGAATTTGTTAAACTTAAAGAACTGATTTCAGTGTCAAAAAAGTTAGCAGACTAAAATAAAAATTAGTACAAGTTAAGGGACAAAAAAAACATTTACTCTGCATTTTGTGTTGTATAAATACATCATATACCTTGTTATGAAATGCTTCCCGTACACCCCCTGGAAACAGCACAACATGAGATTTTAATGATAATAATCTGTATAAATTTTTTGCTGAGGCTGGAACTCCACCGGTCATCCTGACCACATCAAACATTGATGTCTCCTGTAATTTTCCGTCCTTGAACCTTTCGAAGAATATTGGGTGTACCATTCCTCGGATTTTGATATTATTTTCGATCCAGTACTTGGAGATTAGTGGTACAGCGTCCATTGCTAGCATCATGTGATTACCAACGAATAACACGGGTCCTTCTGAAGGAATACCCGCAAGCCCTCGGACAAATTTTCCCCCAAAAGTTGAGCACACCACTGGATCTACAGCCACATCTACCCACCTGAGGTTATTTTTCAATTCATGCATTAGTTTAGTTTATGTATCGACTCATCATTTGTTGTCTGAATTGTCGGCTGCCTTCTTGTATTGATTGATAGTGATCTTTTTGAGTTTACAAGAAACACTTTTCACCTGATGAATGATTCATATATTGCCTTGAGTTCAGAAGGCTTTGGTGGCAAGAAATCCGAGACATAATCAGCAGATCTTCCACGACGATAATAGCTGTTACACTTTATGGCTGCTACTAAATCAAAATTATCATCCTGAAATTAAATGGAATCAACGATCATGACATTTTTACCAAGCATCTACTGCCTGAGCTATTGTTTTTGCTGCATTCTTAACCTTATATCTGCATTCCCAGTACTATAGCTTTATACTATTTGTTGCTGCCACAGAACTTTTTTTTAATCAGAAAGTGAATCACTATGTTAGAATTTTTAGAAAAATGATCTTCAAGTAAATAACTAATTGTTTTTTGTGTTATTTTGCATGAGCTTGCAATTGTTGACTGGAAGTGTTCCATTACCAAGAAGAGAGGGTCGCCATTACTAATAAATGTACGAATCCGACAATTTTTCAAGACACTGCGGAGTTTCTCGCCTTCGGTGATGCTTGAAAGCACCGAATCTTTCCCACTGCATAGATGATAACATTTAAGAATCATAAACCATATGCCAATACCTTTGAAGTAAAGACTACTTTCAATCCATGTTTCAAGCTTCAAACCGAGGTACCTTGAAAGTATCAGTGTCTGAGTTTTGACGGCATGAAGATGTGAATTTAAATAATTTTGCATCTCATCAATCATCTTCAGCTTCCACATAACTGTCTCTACTGCTAATTTCAACAGTAAATTTAGTAAGATGGGATGACGCTAAAGAAATATTCGAGCAGTTTGATCTTTCCAGTTTTGATTAATACCCAAAATATAAAATTAATGTAGCTATATAATGTGCACAAGATCATTTAGATATTGCACGTCGTGCCCAATCATGTACATATCATGCAAGTAGAAAACGTTAAAACCTGGTATTGAACTCATCCGGTGAAGCTCTCCCACATGCAGTGGCTTATGAAGCATATCGAACAAAGGTACGACACTTTGCACTAAGGATTTACTGAAATTTGTAGCTGAGAAATATTATGCAAGAATATACTATGAATTTATCAAATCTGTCCAAGTCTCTGATAGAGTTGGAGGGAACAATGCACTTTACCTGGATTAGCCAAGATTAGAACAAGATCGATATCAGGATTCTGGGCAGCAATAATTAGTGCAAGAGATGCTCCGTGAGACTCTCCAACAACGTATATTGGTTTTGTGGGTGCTCGATTGTGTTCTGTCCTTATGGTACTCTGAACAAGCATCACTAGGTCTACAAGATCAAAAGGGAGGAAGAAGAAGAAGTTCATTTAATAAGAAAAAATTGTTCAGGTATTCGTATCTGACTTTTGTCTTGATGGCTCGAGGCTCATTAAGCATAATTGAATGTGGATCGCTCTCGTTTGTTCTTTTCTTTTGCCTCATTATATCTTTTGATTCTTTGCTAGAAGATGTTTTCTGTTTTACTTTGTTAGCAAGAGAGTTTGTGAAAGAGACCTGCCAATGATGTTCGATCCATTGTAGGAATGTGCAAGCACCATATGTCAAAAATCCTGTTAGTAGGAAATATGAGAAGGATATTAAGCAAGGTGCTGAAGAGCCCATGCTGCAGTTTCAACATAAAATTCCAGCATAAGGGGTCTTAATTGGTAAATATTCTGCTTATGGATCCTTTTTATGGTTGGAAAACCCTATTAGTTTAGTTTCTTATGCTCTATATGATAAGTCATTTGGAATTTTTCTAGAAGAGTGTCAATTTTACTGGAAGGTGGCAGACTACTATGAAAATCTGCCCAAGTTCAAGTATATTAGGTTGCTTGTTTTGAAATTCATCCGAATGGGATTAGGACTTTTCGATTTCTGTCCCATACGAATTAGAGATCTAAAAACCTATTATTATTCTTTAAGATTCATGTATTTAGATTGGTCAAGAGTCAATATTTCTAAACCTTTCGAGTCTAGAAAGTTGTGCGCATCAAAGTTGTCATTTATATAAGTAGCACTTTAGATTGTGTAATGGCTCCTCTAAATAAAGTGTATGTTCTTGTACCAAGGTAAGAAAGATTGACTGAAAAAATATATATCTAGGCACAGTACTGTATGAAAGTTGTCACCTTACAATACTTTGTCATTACTATATACATGTAATACGAATATATGGCAAAGTATTGTATGAAAATGGTTCTTGGTAAATTTATCATGAACAAGTTTTAAAGTATCAAACATTTAATCAGGTGTATCAAAAATCTCATTAGGTGTATCAAAAGTTGAGGTCAATAAAATCTATATATTGACTTTAACTTTTGATACACCTGATGAATATTTTGATACATTTGACCAGATATTTGATACATTAAAATAATTTCATGATAAGTTTATCATGAACTATTTTCACACAATACCTATTCCAAATATATATGAGATTTTCTTGTTTCCTATTTTTTTGGTAAACCTGGTGTACAGTGATCTTGTCCTCGCCAGATAACTTACTCTCCAAGACTTCTATGGTGCAACATGAGACCAGATCCATCGCCATCAATACCTGGGATATTTAATAATCATAAAACTAATTACAGATGAACACTAACACAACATGAAAGATCATTTGCAAGCAACCAAAACCAACTAGCAGAGCCATCCATTTATTAATTTTCTCAATCTAGTTTTACCCTGTTTTCCTTGTTTGGCAGTTAATCTATTTGGTTGGGAGATCTCATGCAAATTCCAGTTGCTGTTTTGCCTATGTTAAATGTAAAATTCTTGCATGCATTAGATGCACCATACAACACACAGGTGTTTTATTAAACAGTTAGTTAGGGTTAATTATACTGAACAATTATGGTTGGACTGTCATAATTATTCAGTACACACAAATTTAACTGTTCAAAAGTATATTTGAATTGTACGGTGCACTTAGTGCAAAAGAAACTTCCTCATTTTGATAATACATGTTATTTGTTAATTTAGGACTTCCTCATTTTAATACTACGTGTTATGTGTTAATTTATAATGTCATTTAACATGTGGTTTTGAGTTAGTCTTGTTTGAAATAATTACATTGTGAAACTAATTTGTAATTCATATTTATAGTAAAAATAATTAATACTTATTTCGTTCTAAAGGTGTTTTTACCTCAATAAGTGCATAGTTTTTAAAAAAAGTAGAATGATGTATGAAAAATTATATAATTAAAATAATAAAATTAATTAAATTGAATGTAAAAATAATAACATTTTTGTGTAAATATGTGAATAGTATAATGATAAAGTTAAAATAGTAATTTTCATTTATAGGGTGTGAAAATAATTGTGAGACGGATATAAAAGGAAAGTGTACAAACAATTATAAGATTGAGGAAATATTTTTTAATGAAATAATTAATATCCTCCAACTACACCCTTTAATTAAATAATTAATATCATTCCAATTTTATTTATAAAACAAAAATACTATCAAAATTAGTTTCATCATGAATCTAATTTACGTAGAACTCAGCATTTTTCGTCTTGTATCCTATGTTGTAATTAACCAAAGGTACCCAACTCTATCCATACAATAAATCAAACACTATCTTTTTATATATATGAAGCTCAATGCAATATATGGTATCATATGGGTGTGCTACTCTATTGGTCAGAAGACTTGATTCAGATCATACGAACTTGATCAGGTGAATGTGTTCAAGATCAGCGGAGTTCAGTCAGAATGATTGATTTAGACAATGAATCAGATCAGTTTTGAAGTGTCAAGATGGGTTTAGGATAGGTTAGTTGGGGTCACAACAGGTGGGTTAGATCAAGTTGTATGATGTTAAAGTTGGTTAGTAGAGTTGGCGTCAATTGAGGTGGTTCAGGCGAGGTGTGATCAGGTCAGCTGAGGAAAGATCATCTGATCATATCAAATGAGTTAATGTTAGTCTTTAACATGCGAGTCTGACTAGTTTAAAGAGGTTCTAAAACAAACTATTTTCGTAAAATGTGAGATTGATGAGTTTGAATACTATTCAAGATTCAGATATGAATTTGTTATAACTACTATAGTAACCTACACGCAACAGAATCTTATTTGAACGGAATAATAGCTATTGGAGTTAATTCAACTTTTGAGCTTGTATATATATATATATATATTTTTTTTAAATTACACTATTTATTATTGAAAATTATACAAATTATTGCTAAAAAGTTATGTCACTAAAGATACATTTTTTATCCCCATCTCTATTCCCATTTTTTTAGGAGATCTTTCGCCCGGTTGGAGACGGATCCACCACCCCACTGTCAAACCCAATAATAACAACCAAGAGAGAGAGAGGGAAACCTGGTAAGAAGAGCAGCAGAGGAGAGCCTGTTAACCTACACCCGCACTCCAATGGCGAAAACCACAATGGCGGTCCACCTGCACCATCATCGTTTTGCATCAATTTGTTCGACTGCTCAAAGTAATCTTTTGACCTCGAACTAGTATTAGTCTTGAAGCTGCTTCGACACATCGGAAAAACAACCGGCAAAGAGCCGAGCTTCCGGTCGGTCGTCTTGCAACGAAGAACCGGCCAAGAATCGGTAACAAAAAAACCGTCTACTATGCTTACCACCGCAGCCATCATGGAGGATGCTATAGCAATAGCATGAATGTAGTTGATTTTTTTTTTTTTTTTTTTATGAACTGGAAAAATAAAGATGTGGGAGAATTTAAGTAGCTTGCACAAGAAAAATTACTTGAAAGTAAAAATGGAAGGAAATTTAGTGGTGTTTTTTATTATATATATATAATAAATACGCTCCGTCCACGAAAAATACGCTCAAATATTTGCACGTGGTTTAATGCAATATGTTGGAAGGTACCACGGGATACTATGAGGTTCGATATGAATAAAAAAACATCTCTGAAGAGTACATATGACGGACTTTTCAAAGATATACTCTTTATTCATATCGGACATCGCAATATTTCGTAATATTTTCCGACATATTGCATTAAACCACGTGCAAATGATAATTGGCACTATCCTCTGACATATCCGAGAGTATTTTTCGTGGACAGAGGTAGTATATATTATGTTTCGTTACATTTCCTATTTCAATTTTAGTGTCGTTTATATTAACGCAACAATAGACAATTGGCACTATCATAACTAAGAGTGCATATGGTGTTTGGTGGTCGTCAGGCTATCGAGTGTTAATATTTTTTTTATATTAACTTTTTAAAAAATATACAACAAAAATATTACAAATCAACAAATGTTAAGAACTATCATAATACGATATTGTGAAATTTCTAAATGAACACAAAAAAAAAATACATAGTACGAATAAATTATGAAGTAGTTTAATTAAACTTTTATTTTTTTAGTAATTCAGTAAATTAGTTTTTATTTTTTTAGTTCTAACTTTTAGGTTAAAATAAAATTTTTTAAAAAAATATAATAGTTGTATAGGCAGTGCCAAAACGATCTCGGCGGCCATCTAAGCAGTCTCGACCGTGCCAAATGTATTGACGATTTTTTCTCAGCTATTTAATTTTGACATCGGCGGCTGAGTAACGTCAAACGTCAAGATCGTCGTTTACATCTATGATTATATCCACATTGAAAAGTGTGCTCAAATTTAATAAATTATGGCTACTATATATTTCCTTACGTTTATGACCCACTATAATGTAAATACTATACTAGAATAATATATTAATTGCATGTAATATATATATATATATATATATATATATATCATTCTATTTTTATTAAATTAATATATGGATCAGGTAAATAATTTAAAAGATATATTGCATGTTATAAAATTAATATTATGTTATTCTAGCTAGTCTTTTGAATTATTTGCCTACTCCACATGGAGTAAGTCTCTTGTGCACCAGGTGCACCGTGCAATTCAAGTATATTTTTAAAAAGTTGCACAACTTATTACTAAAAAGTTACACAAATTATAACTGAAAAATTACACCACTAAAAATACACTTTTCAGTAATAATATGCGTAACTTTTCAGTAATATTTTATGTAACTTTTTAAAAATAAATTTGAGTTGCACGGTGTAACTGGTGCATACAAGACTAAGCCCTCCACATATCATTTTGACTTTCCTCGTATTACTATCTCACAAATATCCTACTAATTAATTCGTTATTTTCAGAACTAAAACTGCAAATTATTCATTTTTTGGGATTAAAATTGTAATTTTCACTCACTCTGTTGGTACCAATTATGTACATAGATACCAAAAAGTAATTTGGGCTCATTCTATTGGTCAAATGTGCAAAATTTTCCATATTGAAATGATAAGACGAAAGTATTTCTATTTTTAATAAATAAATAAAAATAAAAGATAAAGTAATAATAGGAAATGAATATAATAAATAAGAACATAAACTATAGGATGTCAAATGTAGTCTTAATATTTTGAATTTAGATTCTATCATCCAATCATTAATTGATAATTTTTTATGTTTCACATCTTAAATTCACAAAAAATAAACACTTTAAATCGATAGAGGCGTTTGAAATGATATATTTATTCCAATAAAATTATGATAACCATGGGAGCAAACGAAAAGCATCATTCAAATAATTGATGCATGGTATATGTTGATTATATGAAAAGGAAAAATTACAAAATAGCTCAAAAAATTAATACTAATTATAAATTGGTTCTGTGTAGAAAAAAAAATTATATTTTTGTGTAAAAATTGTAAATTAATATATAAATATAGTTATTTTTTTAAACCAATACGTAAATGTAACAAAATAAAATTGAAGTGATGGAGTCCATTTTCATGCTTTGCCACTATCTAAAATTGAGTTGCTTTGCACCATGGACTGGAAACAGCCCTGCAACATTAGCAATAAGAATTGCATTGGGTCACTTGTATATTGGTTCAAAAAATCACTATATTTATAAATTGGTTTAAAAAATTTACACGGTAGTATATTTTTTTATACGGAATGTTTTTTTATTTTTTTGTACGGGACTAATATATTATTTTTGTCAATTTATTGAACCATATTATACTTTTTCCTTCCTAAAACTCTGACCGGCAAGAAAGTGAAGTGACTACATTGTAAGCGCATCCTAGGCAACTGCAATTTACAAATGATCAATCGAGTCGAATAATATTACTTTCTCCGTTCAACAAATATTTACATTCATAACACAATTTTTAATATATATATATATATATATATATATGTTAAGTGTAAAGATAAGCTGAGTTTGAGTACTGAAGATTAGTCAGGAATCCTGATCCTGAGAATTGGATCCGGAGGAATATTCCTGAGGAAAGCATCCTGAGCCTGAGCGAAGACTTGATCCTGAGTCAGGAGTGTTCTGATCCTGACACTCATCCTGAATGTCATCCTGAGTGGTCATATCAGTGAAGACACTGAAGACTCAGTAGAACTGAAGGCGATCCTGAGAGATCATCTTGAGCTGAAAATCACCTACTCCCTGAGTCACTCAGCATGAAGGCGATCCTGAGCAGACAGTTAAGAAAACAGAGCATGGCAAAGGCGACTTCACCAGAGTGATAAAGTCGGTTATTTGGGCAGCTAGCAGAGCAATCTCATTGGACGCCGGAACAGTTATTCAAGGCGGTTATAACCATACGAATCTCGTTGATTGGTTAAGAGCTCAAAGGTGGTTAAGGGTCTGATCTATAAATATGTATTCATTCAGTTTTTAAGAGAGTGCTTCATTATAAATCTTATAGAGAGAGAAAGCTTGTAATCTTAAACATATTTTCATCATTTAGTGAAGTGAGCCAACCCCATCCGTGGACGTAGATCAATTTGATCGAACCACGTAAATTGCTTGTTCTTTTGATTTCCTGATTATTTCTGTTGAGTGTGTTCATCCGGCAAGTTCTTCCAATTGCTCTGAAATCCTTGAAGTCTTATTGAGCTCGATTCAGCCTCGGTTAATTTCACAACAATTGGCGCCGGCTGTGGGAATCAGAGGAGGAATCGACTGGTTAATCATCAATCATGGCATCTACCAAGCTGGAATTTGAGAAATTCACCGGAGCAAACGATTTTGGTTTGTGGAAGATTAAGATGAAGGCTCTCTTGACTCATCATGGGCTAGGAAATGCTCTGAAGCCTGAAGATCAATGGCCTGCTTCTTCGTCAGAAAATCCAAGCAAGAAACAAGAAATATTGGAAAAGGCTCATAGCACAATCATCTTGTGCTTGGGGGGATAAACCTCTAAGGGAGGTGTGCAAGGAGAAGACAGTCATGGAGGTTTGGAGTAAGCTGAAGAAGGTGTATCAGACCAAGTCTGTCACCAACAAGTTGTTCATGAAGCAGAAACTGATGTCATTCAGGATGAATGAAGAGAAGGAGTTGATTGAACAACTTGAGGAATTCAACAAGGCTGCTGATGATCTTGAGAACCTGGGAGTGGAAATTGATGACGATGATAAGGCTCTGATGCTCCTGAATTCTTTGCCTAAATCCTTTGAGAATTTCAAGGATACCTTACTATTTTGGAGGCAAGATAAATTGTCCTTCGATGATATTTTGGGTGCCCTGAAAACCAAGTCACTTCAGCTACAAGCTGAGAGGAAAAGTTCAGGTCAGGCTGAAGGGTTGAATGTCAGGTTTAAGAAGGGCAAGAAAGATTTTCAGAACAAGAAGAAGAAGAACACAAAGGGGCGAGAAGAGGAAATGTTTTGCTTGTCACAAAACTGGTCATCTCAAGGAGAATTGCCCTGATAGAAATAGAAATCAGGGAGAAGAACAAAAGGCTGATATAATTGTTGCTGCTGAAGGTGGGTATGATAGTGCTGAGGTGTTAACGGTTACTAACTTGAAACTGAATGATGAGTGGGTACTGGATTCTGGATGTTCATTCCATATGTGCCTTGATGAATCATTATTCAGGGAGTTGAGGAGGTTTGATGGAGGCTCAGTTGTTCTGGGCAATAATTAGACATGTAAGGTGAAAGGGAGTGGTTCTGTCAGGTTGAAGCTGCATGATGGAGTAGATAAGATACTCTCAAATGTGAGGCTGGTGCCAGAATTGAAGAGAAATCTGATCTCCCTGGGTTCACTGAATCAACTGGGTTATGAGTTCAACACTGAGGATGGTTATATCCTGATAACCAAAGGCAAGGAGGTATACATGAAAGGCAAGAAAGTCAATGGGTTGTATATCCTGATTGGAAGCACTTCTTCAGGGTCAGTAAACAATGTTATGGACAACACTGAGGCAATGATATGGCATAAAAGGTTGGGCCATATTGGAGAAAGGGGGCTCCAAGAACTTTCAAAGCAGAAGGTATTTGGGGAAGGAAAGGTGATGAAATTGGATTTTTGTGACAATTGTGTCCTGGGTAAATCCAAGAAAATCTCATTCCCAAAGGGTAAGAAACTTACTGATGCACCTCTGGATTATGTTCATTCTGATATCTGGGGACCAGCTAAGGTGGAGACTCATGGAGGTGAAAGATACTTCATGACAGTCATTGATGACTTCAGCAGGAAAGTATGGGTGTTCATACTGAAACAGAAGAGTGAGGCCTTAGAAAGGTTCAAGGATTGGGTCAGGGAACATGAAAATCGGAGAGGAAGATCCATAAAACATCTCAGGACTGATAATGGATTGGAGTATGTGTCAGAGGAGTTCAACAATTTCTGCAAGGAAATTGGGATCACTAGACACAGGACTGTTCCTGCAAATCCTCAGCAAAATGGCTTGGCTGAGAAGATGAATAGGACAATCCTGGAAAAGGTCAGGAGTATGTTGTCAGATGCAAAGCTACCCATGGTGTTTTGGGGGGAAGCAGTCAGTACAGCTTGTTATCTCATTAACAAGTCACCTTCCTCAGCAATTGAGTTCAGGACACCAGATGAGGTGTGGTATGGGAGGATCTCGGACTACAATAACCTGAAGGTATTTGGTTGCTCAGCTTTTGCCCACATCAGGCAGGATAAGCTGGAACCTAGAGCACTGAGATGTGTCTTCTTACGATATTCTAAGGGAGTGAAAGGATACAAGTTATGGTGTTTGGAACCTGGACATAAAAGGTGTATTGTCAGTAGAGATGTGACTTTCAATGAGAAAGTCATAGGATATAATCAGCCCTGTTGACAGAATTTATTAACGGTGTTTGTTCATGTGGCCTTTCAACATATTAATTCTATCAAACAATAATCCAAGATTTTATGTTCTTGGATGTAAAATATGAGGGGGGAGTGGAGAGTCTAGAGAGAGAAATATTGCAAGGGTAGTAGTATTGATTATGAGAGCGTGTCCCTTGAATAGTACAGGAGAGGTCTTATTTATAGGTGTGTGAGTGTGAGACGGTACCTTACGAGCCTAGATGGCCTCCGGTGTTGGTGAGGGTTCCTTACCCTCGCCTTAGTCTCCCCACACCGCTTCCTATCTCATGCCTCGTCCTACCACAATGCCTTAGACTAGATGAGCCTCATTAAAAACCTCGTCGTAAACCACCCTTGTGGATAAACCGGACGGAGGGAAAAAGAGCGCACCACCGGGATCCTATAGACTAAGGGCGAGCTCATGGGCGAGCTCTTAGACGAGTCGGGCGAGCTCTATTGCCTTGCGTGGTCTGTGAGTGTTGCGTGATGATGAACTCTGGCGAGACCTCCATGATGGTATGGGGTGAGCCCTGGGCGAGCTCCAGCACTACAGAGGCGACCTCTTGATTCTTCGAATTACCTCGAGTGGCTCGCCCATCAACAATTACCCCCCAGCTAGCCTTCATCATGGTTCGTGGCATGTGTCGGCGAGCTGGTATAGGACTCTCGGGCGAGCTTTCCCGTGGGTGGAATTCGAGACGTCACACGTGTTTCCCTCAGCGTCGTTTCCCGCGCCCGTAATAATAACTTTTCAAATTCTTTGCAAAGAGGTCCCTGATCTTTCGGGAATTTCGAGCTTGTGCCCAGCGTCTATAAATAGGCGAAAATGAAGGATTTCCTCATTTTGCTTCCTTCATTTCTCAGAGCGCATTTCTGGTCAATCCTCTGCTCTAGACGCGTCAGCCAAGGTAGAGACCCGGATTTTTCCTCTCTCTTTCCTTGCTCTTTATTTTCGAACGTCTAAATTATGTCTGAGAACTCTTCGAGCCGTTCCCCCCCACGTCGTGATCTGGGTAAAGGACAAATGACCGATGACCTTCCGAACCCTCGAGAGGCACCTGTGATCCTCTCTTCGAGCCCCGGGGCGAGCTCTGGGACTTCCCCGGACAGTGGCGAGCTCCTAGGGTCAGTACGCTCTGACTCTGGCGAGCAAGCTACCAGTTCCAGCTGGTATTCCCCCTTTCGCGAGCTCTGGGACTACTCTGAGTGAGTTTCTGGGGGGGCTGCGGCCCCGGTCGAAGAAGAGGTAGCTGAGACCGATGCCCGGGAGGAGGTCATCGAGGTGGTGGCCGATGATATCGTTGCCGAGCTGGCCCGTGAAGTCGACGAAGAGATCGACGGGGATACAGGGACGGAGGTCACTTACGAATACCTCTGTTTTATCGACTTTCCCTTCCCCAAGCTCCCCGAACATCAAATCTCCACCGAGGTCATGCACGAGTTCGACTGGAGCGAGTATGTGAGGACCCATGGGGCGAGCTTTCCCCTACCTCGGCGAGCTCCGATCCGAAAAGCCGCTGGTAGGTCTGACTTGAAGGCCAACGGGGTGGAGAGTATCATGAGTGAGTTCGCCCTTCCGGATATTCGGAGGCGGTTCCGCATCCCGCTGGACATTTTTATGTATCCTGCCGAGGAGAAAGAGCGGGCCGACCTCCCCCCTGCCGGGCTCACAGCCATGAATTATCACACCCTGAAGGCTGGGCTCACCCTTCCCCTCCACCCTATAATTGGGCAATTTTTGGCGGACACAGGCCTCGCCATTACCCAACTCACTCCGAACGCATGGAGTAATTTGTTGGCTGCCCTGACTATCTTTGGGCTCGAGGGTTATGAAAACCGGCTAAGCAAGGCAGAGATTAGCGAGCTATTCAACGTGATCAGACAAGTGAGGGAGGGGAAGGGCTATTATTCTTTCCAAGCACGACCGGGGGGCAAATTTTTAGGCGACCTCCCCAATAAAATCCGAGATTGGAAGGAGCAGTTCTTCTTCATCGGGGGGGATTGGCGAGCTTCTGATGGTCGCGGAGGGAGCATTTCTACCCCCGAGTCCTACGGGGAGGCGAGCTGTAGGTGACGTACCTTAGTGTGTGTGCGTCGGATTAGATTACTGATCTAATCTATCTTTTTGCAGGTTTGAAGCATCATAAGTCGAGCCGTGGGAAACCGGAAGTTTCGACTGGTTTTGAGTTCCTGCGGACGGTGTGTTGTCTGCGAGAGAAGAAAGATCGCGAGATCGTACACCTATGCCAGCACCACTGCCGCAGGCTCGCCGGTCTCATTACTTCGCCACATCACCTCGCCGCTCAAGGTTTTGAATCTTTCCCAAGTTTCCTCAGATCGCTATCTCATGTGTTCGAGGTCGCCGAGCTTACTTGATTAATTGATGCAGGTGTAGGTAGAGTTGCCGAGCTCCCGCCTATCGAAGTTCCCGAAGCCTACCATTTTCTAGCTCGGCAGCTGAGGATGGGCAAACCTCGTCCAGGGAGGGAAGGTATCCCTTCGGGGGCGGTCCTGGACGCCACCAAAAAGTTTGAGCTCGCCAAGGCTTCTGATAAGGCCGGGGGCTCGGGCTTGCAAAAGACCTCGGCGCCTCCCCAACCAAAAGAGAAGGTCGCCGCCACCAAGAAGGGGGCGGGCCGAGGCTCAGACCCCGAACGGGGTACCCAACCCCTCCATCCGACGAGGCGAGCTCTCCACCGAGGGGATGGCTCGCGGGTGAGCGAGGAAGAGACCCGCCCTGCCAAACGGGTTAGGGCTGAGGGTGGCTCCGGATCAACCCCCGCGGGGTCAGGGCGAGCTCTAGCGGTCCAATCTTCTCAGGCGCCCCCAACTCCTCAGAGTGCGCCCTCGCCGCCTCCCTATGGGGTCCCTATTCGGGATGACACCCTGCTCGGGCTCAACCCCGATAGGTTCGGGTAAGTGGGCGACCTCTTTTGAAATTGGGAGCCTTAGCGGTTTCTATAATTCTTGCTAACTGGTTTTAAGTGTGTGCAGGTATACCCCTGCCGAGTTCCCGCAACGACCCAGCTCTCTCCATACCACCGAGCGATCCAAAGCCTTGAGCTCGTCGAGAGACCTTCCCGAGGGGGCGGCTCGCCGAGTTTTTACCGAGGCTCCCAAGTACCTCTCCGCTTCAGAGCTCGGCATGATCGAGAAGCAGAAGCCCGCCGACAAGGCGAAGTTGGTGATACATTACGCCAGTGCGGCGATGGCGGCGGCCCAGCTCATTACCGATGACATTACTGCTGCCGACAGAGCTCGCAGCGACACGAAAAGGGCGCTGACAAAGGTGGGCGATGAGCGGAAGAAAGCCCTCGAGGAGCTCGCCAGGATAGAGGCCAAAGCGAAGGCCTCGTTAGAGGCGGAGCGGCTCGCCATAAGGAGGGCTGAAAAACTCCAAGCCGACCTCCACAAAGAAAGGGCCGAGCTCGAAGAAGCTCGCCGAGCACTTGCTGATCGGGACAAGGAGCTCGACCTGACCCGGGTTGAGGTGGGGATCCTCCGGGATCAGAGCCGGGAGAATTCCGAGGAGTGCCGGAGGCTGAGAGAAGAGGTCGCCGCTAAAGCTTTGGAGGTTGCCGAGCTCAAGAGCCAATCTGACACTGCAATCAAGCCTGAGGCACTTGAGCTCGCCGAGATGGTCGCTACTGACAAGGGCTTCGTGCTCTGCTTTGCTGAGGTTATCCTCTCCTTCCAATGGGCGCGGATTAATAACGACAGCGAGTGGGAAGCCCTCGTCGGTGAGTTTGAGGATTGCCTGGAAAAGTCCTCGATTCCCCCTGGCACGGAACTAAATATTGGAGACCTCGCGGGCTATGGGATCAATCTCGATGTTGCTCGTCTGAAATTCAACATTATCCAGATGAAGCAGGTCTTGACTGCCGACCTCGCCCAAGAGACTGAAGGTGCCGAGGGGGAAACTGGAGGTGAGGTCCCGCCGACCATGGAGCAGATGCAGGAGGTCTGCGGGGATGCGATGGTAAACATCAGTGAGCTCGACACAAGCGGATTCTCCGGGAATATTACTCCTGATGCCGAGCTTGCCATGCCAATTCGCCAGGTCGCCCCAACTCCAGAGGTCACCGACCCCAAACCATAGGCCTTTACTATTGCTTTCTCAGATTAGCTTTTATTTTCCAAGTTTCGATAGGTCGCCGGGTTGTGGAGCTCGCCCAGAAGGAGCTCCATTTTTGTAGCATTTGACTTTTGCCTCCAGTAGATCTAGCTCGCCGGGCACTTGCAGCTCGCCCAGAAGGAGCTTTTTGTAATTCAAAGATGGCCAGCTGGTCGGCCTTTGTGGCCAGCACTACTACTCATACTTAGGATTTTTTCAAGTATATTTTTTACTTGAAAATCTCTTAAGTATCCTTTTGAATACAAGTCGAGCATTTTTTGTCCAACTCTTTTTTGTTTATGTTTTTGCGCTTTTACGTTATAATTTCTTAAATAGCTCGTTCTTGTTTATTTTCCTGGTACATAATTGTTCGTCTTATTCTACTTTGAGAAGCGAATTGTTCGTTTTACGTCACTTATGACTACGAATTGTACCCCTGTTTTGAGAGTGTGTATTCTTCGTCTTACGCCATTTAAGGTCGCGAATCGTTCGTCTTAGACCACTTAGGGCAGCGAACTGCACTTCGATTGATTCACGTTGGGCCTTTGGGTTTCATGAACCTTGCCTTAGACGTTTTTGTCTTTTTCGCGAATTTTTCTAACTTGTGGCAGTAGGTGCTTAGCAACCCTTTAAGAAGGGTACCTTCGCGACCTTGGGCACTTTGGCCTTTGCCTTCGAGCTATTTAATTACAACGCTTGGGACCTTGGTTCTTGCGCATTGCGGATTTTTAAACATGCGGGCGAGCTGGCCTGGTTTAGTGGGCGACCTGGTGCAGCTCGCTTGGTTGGAGAGCTGCACAGGTCCAAACACTTGGGAATTTTTCTGAATTTTCTGAATTTCTTTGACTTTTTATAGCTACGTGACTCACGTGGGTTGTCATCGACATTTCCGATGTAAACCTTCGACTAGTCTATTACAAGGTCCTAGTCTATTGGTAGAACTTTTTTAGATGTGCCGAACTCCAGGTGTATGTTGAAGCTTTGCCTTCTGCATCTTCTAGATCGTAGGTACCGTTTGGCCAAGCTGCTGTGACCCGGAATGGTCCTTCCCAGTTTGGACCGAACACACCTGGTGGTGCCATCAATTTCTTTTTTAACACCAGGTCTCCGACCTTGAATTTTCGGTCCCGGACCTGAGAGTTGTAATATTTTTCCGCTCTACGCTTGTAGGTGGCGTTTTTCATTTCTGATGAAGCTCTGGTTTCTTCGATCAGATCTTTTTCTATTGCCAAGGCTTCATCATTCTTTTCTTCATCATACCCCACCACCTTCCAAGTCTTGTTCTGGATCTCTACCGGGACCACGGCTTCAGTCCCGAAGGCTAGGGCAAACGGGGTCTCCCCAGTACTGGCCCTATAGGAAGTTCTGTAAGACCATAGGACCTCCGGGAGTTCGTCTGCCCATCTTCCTTTCTTCTCCTCGAGGCGGAGCTTTAATATGTGTTTCAAGATCTTGTTTACCGCCTCGACTTGGCCGTTCGACTGGGGGTGATATGGAGTTGAGTAGTGCTTCTTGATGTTCCATGAACTGCAGAAATCCCTCAACTTCTGTCCGTCGAACTGCCTTCCATTATCAGTGATGACCGACTGCGGGAGTCCAAACCTGCAGATCAGGTTTTTCCAAATGAAGTCGATCATCCTTTCCTGGGTTATGGTTGTGAGAGCTTCGGCCTCAGCCCACTTAGTGTAGTAGTCCACTGCTACAACAGCGAATTTTACACCGCCTCTACCATGTGGAAATGGGCCGACCAAGTCGATACCCCATTTCGCAAAAGGTCATGGGCTGAAAACCGACTTAAGCTGGTTGGCTGGGGAGCGGATGTTAGGTGCGAAAAGTTGGCACTTTCGGCACCTTCGAGCGAAGCTGATGGCATCTTTGCGAAGAGTGGGCCAGTAGTAGCCTTGTCTGAACGTTTTATATGCCAATGTTTGCCCCCCAGCGTGACTCCCACAAATCCCTTCGTGAATTTCTTCTAACACTTCGGACCCCTGCTTCTTAGTTAGGCATTTGAGTAGGGGTAGAGAGAATCCACGTTTATAGAGCTGGCCATCCAGCAGCGTATATCTGGCAGCTTGCTTTACTAACCGGCTAGCTTCCCAGACGTCTACGGGGGTTGTTCCGTCTGCTAAGTATTTTCGGATTGGAGTGCACCAATCTTCACCATCTTCACCATCCTCACGCCCCTCACTCGAGGTCTGATTTATCTTGTAATCGGACGTCGAGGGGTTTTTCAGTGTGATGATCACAACCTCTGTGAATTCGGCTTCGCCGTTGCTAGTAGCTAGCCGGGCTAGAGCATCTGCTTGTGTGTTTTCTAGCCGTGGTATTTGATTGATGTAAACTTGTGTAAACATCGAGATCAGATGTGCGACTATCTTCTGGTAGGTCATCATCTGCTGGTCTTTTGCTTCAAATTCCCCCCGGACTTGGGATATTATTAGCTGGGAATCTCCGAAAACTTGAAGATTGGTTGCCCCCACAGCTAATGATAGCCTAAGTCCTGCTATTAACGCTTCATATTCCGCTTCATTGTTGGTTGCTCGAAAGTCGAACCGAATTGCGGAGGTGAAGACTTGTCTATCGGTGCTGATCAGGACCACGCCGGCGCCTGCTGCCATGCTAGTTGATGATCCGTCCACGTAGAGATGCCACGGAGCTATACGCCCCCTCGTCGGATCTTGTGGGAAAGTTAGCTCGACGATGAAGTCGGCCAGTGCTTGTCCCTTGATCACTGTTCGGGGTGCGTAGGTTATACCGTATTGGCTGATCTCCAGTGACCATTTCAGCAGGCGTCCGGCAGTGTCTGGGCGTTGTAGTATTTGACGCAGTGGGAACGTTGTCAGCACCTCCACCGGATGGTCAAAGAAGTAAGGCCTCAATTTTCTAACACTCATCACCAGTACATAAGCCAGCTTCTCTGTTGGGGTGTACCGCAGCTCAGCTTCATGTAAGACTTGGCTCACGTAGTACACTGGGAGGTGTGTTTTCGCCTCTTCTCGGACCAGGACGGAGCTGATGGCCACCTCCGACGCGGCTAGGTACAGATACAGCTTCTCTCCAGGTATTGGCTTCGACAGAATCTGTGTGTCCGCCAGGTATGTTTTGATATCTTCTAAGGCTCGTTGGCATTCATTTGTCCAGACGAAGTGGTTTTTGAGGTGGAGCTTGTTGGCCTCGGCCGCCTCTTTGTATCTCCGCGTGTTTGCTTTAATTGCCTCGAAAAATGGATGATTTCTGTCGCCTGACCTGGAGATGAATCTGTTAAGGGCTGTCATGCACCCTGTCAGCCTTTGAATTTTTTGGATGGAGTCGGGTATCCCCATCTCAATTATGCATTGGACCTGTGTCGGGTTGACCTCGATTCCCCGCTGGCTAACTAGGTGCCCCAGGAACTTCCCAGAGTGTACGCCGAAGCTGGTCTTTTTGGGGTTCAACTTCATGTTGTAGTGGCGCAGTATGTCGAAGGTCTGTTTCAGGTGGTCCAAGTGGTCCTCCTTTCTCAAACTCTTGACAACTATGTCGTCCACGTACACCTCCATGGATTCACCGATGTGTTGGTCAAACATCTTGTTCACCAATCTTTGGTAGGTAGCTCCGGCGTTGATGAGTCCGAACGGCATTCTTTCCCAGCAGTACATGTTCTTGTTGGTGTAGAACGCCGTGTGTTCCTGGTCTTCCGGGTGCAGAGCTATCTGATGATAGCCTGCAAAAGTATCCATGAATGTCATCATTTCATGGCCTGCAGTGCTGTCCACCAGCTGGTCAATGTGAGGTAGTGGGAAGTTGTCCTTCAGGCATGCTTTGTTCAGGTCCGTGAAGTCAATGCAGAGTCGCCACGTCCCGTTGTGTTTCTTCACCAGGACGGGGTTCGCGACCCACTGCGGACACAAAGCCTCCTTGATGAGCTTGTTGTCTAACAACTTCTCCACCTCAACTGTTAGAGCTGCGTACTTGTCTGGTCCATATTTTCTTCACTTTTGGCGTACGGGTCTCTTCATCGGATCTATGTTAAGCCTGTGGCAAGCATGTTCCAACGGGATCCCCGTCATGTCTTCGTGGGACCAGGCAAATATGTCCAGGTTGGACATCAAGAACAGCTCCATCCTCGACCGGTACGGTTCAGGTAACTCAGAACCGATGAAAAGTTCTAAGTCCCTTTCCGGGTCCACCGGGAGTGCCGTCAACTCCTCCATGGGGGTTGCTTTTCTCTTCTGACATTTCCACCTCGGGTCGTTGATGAGCTCGTCCCACTCCCCATGTGACATCTGCGCAGGCTCGTGGCCTATGCGCGGTTCGAGGTCTTCGGGTTGGCTTTCAGCTTGGGCGAGTTCATCGGCTGTGAACACCTCCGGTGGTCTGTCAGCTTGGGATGGCATGGTGACTTGAGGGATTGGGTCAACGTCCATGGGCGTTGGTTCTTGACCTCCCGCAGGTCCTCCACCTGGGGCCTCATCAACTACCTCCATGGGAGTAGGCTGCTGTCCCTGCGCAACTACCGATCCCTGCGCAGGTCTCAACAGTTGGGTTTCCTCCACGTCCTCCATTGGTGTCGGTTGTGTGTCCTGCACAGGTCCAATGCCTTGGTTGATTTGTACGTCCTCTTCGAGGATGTGGACTTGCGTAACGGACTTCTTGACCCGGTCATCTTTGATTTGGAGTAAACACTCTCGGGCCTTTTCCTGGTCACCTTTTATAGTTCCGGCACCCTTCGGAGTTGGAAATTTTAAACAGTAGTAGTAGGTCGAACACGCCGCTTTGAATTCATTAATAAAAGGGCGGCCAAGGAACCCGTTGTAGGAGGACTGCTGGTCGACAACTAGGAAATCTATGAGCCTAGTCAGTCTCCTTGCGGGGTCCTCAGCCGATACAAGTTGGACACTCAACCTAACACTACCTAGGGGGACGGTTACAGCTTCTCCGAACCCCACTATCCTAGCATTGCTAGGTTCTAGGTACGACTCAAAATCACCCAAGGCATCCAAGGTGGATTTGAAGAAAATGTTGGTGAATGCGCCGGTGTCCACAAGTAGCCTGTGAACTCGGACGTTCATGATGTCGGCGATTATCACCAACGAGTCATTGTGGGGCATCAGTACCCCCTCCAGGTCCGCTGAAGAAAATGTCAGCTCGTCAGCGAGCTGTGAGGCGGACCTGGGGCCGGAGCTGCCTTCCTGGACTTGATTTATGGCCCGGATCTTGACCTTCCTCTTTCTCTTGGATATGGAGAATCCCCCGTCCCGGAGACCTCCTGCAGCTCCGATCTCCTCCTCAAGAACTAAGAGTTCCCGAGTCGGCTCCATATTTTGCTGAGGTTGGGGAGGTGCCCTCCGTCTGTGATGGGGACCAGGTTGGTCCGCCTCCTCCTCCTCGTCATCGGAGGTAGCCCTCCTCTCGAACCTCGGTCTCTTAGTTGGGGCCTTCTTCACGAACTCGGCCAATTTCCCCTCCTCGTAAAATTTCCAGAGTTGCTTGAGGAGATCTCGGCACTCGCTGGTGAAGTGGCCGATGGCCTGATGGTAGGCACATAATTTGTTGGGGTTGAGCTTCGTGCGGTCCTGGCGAATCCGCCTTGGCTCCTCCAGCATGGCCTTGCCTTGGACGGCAGTGAAGACATGGTCGACGGAGACAGTGAGGACCTGGTTGAGCTTTTCTTTGAGCTCGTCTCCCTCGCCAAAGGCCTTTAAGTTCCGGGGGGCTTTGTAGGTGCCCCCAGACTTCTTCCCGTAGGGCTTCTTTTCCTCGTGGGCACCAACTTCTTTCAGTAGTGCCTCCTGCATAGCCACATACACCCCCGCCTTGTGGCGGAATTCGCTATAAGTGTTGGGACATGCGAGGTGCATTTCCTTCCAGAGGTCGGTGCCCCTCCTGAGTCCGCCCATCGCTGCGACGACCTTGGTGTCTTCGCTTACCGGCTCGCCTTCCAACAGAATCTTGTCGAACCTTTCCAGGTACTGTTGGTCGGTCTCGCGTTCACCTTGATGGATGTTGGCGAGTCGGTGCTTCTGGGTAAGGTAGGACCCGAACCCAGAGAAGTGGGCCAAGAACTCCCGCGAGAGTTGGCCGAATGAGCAGATTGACCCCGGGGCGAGTGAAGAGAACCAGCGGTGAGCTCTGTCCCCTAGGGTCAGCGGGAAGTTCCGGCACTGGGTGGGGTTGGTGGCGCCGACCGAAATCATGAAATCCGCGTACTTGGCCAGGTGGACTTTTGGGTCCGATTCGCCTTCGTATGCGGACATCGCCGGGAATTGAATTTTCTTCTGGACCGGTGCGCGGAGGATGGCAGGTGCCAATGGAGAGGTGGGGAGAGTCGTGGCGTCAGGTCCGCCAGACTTGGCTGCTACCTGTGCTTGCAGCATTTCAACGGCCTTTTTCAGTGAGGCCAGCTCGTCATCTCGGGTCACCTCCGGTGGAGGGTGCTCAAAGGTAGTGCATCTCGCGGACGCACATCCCCGAGGTGCCTCACTCTGGGGTGACCTCTCAGTGGCGGGCTGGAATTGGCGTCCGCCGTGGGGGCCTAGCCGGTCAGTGGCGGGCCTCCTCAGCCTTTCGTGGGCTGACCTGCGCGGCTGCTGGTCAGAGTCCCCCTGGGACGCAGCTGGGGCTGCCGCACGCTCATTCTCTTCGCACCTCGGGCCCAGACGGCCTTGGAGGACTTCCCTCCTTTGAGATTGGTGGGTGCCAGACGCCCCGGTGTAGGCCGGCTCCCTTCCAGTGTAAGAAGCGGGACCCTCCTCCCCCATTTTGGCTTTACCGGTCCTCTCCCTGCGCTGGCGAGCTTGTGTCGAGCTCGCCTCCTGCTCGGTGGGGAGTACGCTGTAGTCTCCCCTGGTTTGGGTGCCCTGGGTGGGCCTGGTCTGCTCCCTGGTTTCGGCGGCTGGAGCTCGCCTAGGTACTAGGGTAAGCTCGTCCTGCTGTCGCTGCTGCAACCTTTGTAGGGTCGCGATGGTGCGTTGGAGCTCGTCAGGATTGCTGACCAGGTCCTTCAGTGCGGGGGCTAAGTCTTCATGGGTCGCCGCAGTTCGCTGAGGTCGCGGAGCTGCGGTGCTCTTCTGGGGAGGCGGTTGTGATGTCTCTACCACCTGGTGTGAGGTCTCCACCTCGGCCTGGTTTTGATTGCCCCCTCTAGACCTTCCCGCAGCTGCGGAGGTCTGTCCCTTGGCGGCTCGAGTGTTGGCCATTTTTGGGTTTGGAAGGGGGTAACTCGCTGAAGGGCGTCGAAGTGGAGGGAGGTCGCCGGGGTGATGGAGGTCGCCTGAATGGTTATCGTCCAGCTTAGGCGGAGCTGTGCAAGTTTTCGTCTAGCCTCGCGTGTGACGAATTGTCCGGAGTTCGGTTTATTCGTGTGCACGCGTGCGTTTGAAAACTTGTTCAGGATCGATTTTGTGAAATCCAAAAATTCAGGTTCTTGTCCAGAAATCTGGATTCTTTGTTCAAGGGATGAGGGTGTATGCGTATCTTCAAGTGTTCTTGAGTTTTATCAAGAACACCTTCAAATCTTCAAACCTTCAACCAAACCCTAACTTTTTGTTCTTGAGAGTTTTTTAATTTTCCAGATTCGTGACACGTGGCCGGCCCTCCCTCTAGCGCCAAATTGTTGACAGAATTTATTAACGGTGTTTGTTCATGTGGCCTTTCAACATATTAATTCTATCAAACAATAATCCAAGATTTTATGTTCTTGGATGTAAAATATGAGGGGGGAGTGGAGAGTCTAGAGAGAGAAATATTGCAAGGGTAGTAGTATTGATTATGAGAGCGTGTCCCTTGAATAGTACAGGAGAGGTCTTATTTATAGGTGTGTGAGTGTGAGACGGCACCTTACGAGCCTAGATGGCCTCCGGTGTTGGCGAGGGTTCCTTACCCTCGCCTTAGTCTCCCCACAACGCTTCCTATCTCATGCCTCGTCCTACCACAATGCCTTAGACTAGATGGGCCTCATTAAAAACCTCGCCGTAAACCACCCTTGTGGATAAACCGGACGGAGGGAAAAAGAGCGCACCACCGGGATCCTATAGACTAAGGGCGAGCTCATGGGCGAACTCTTAGATGAGTCGGGCGATCTCTGGGGCGAGCTCTATTGCCTTGCGTGGTCTGTGAGTGTTGCGTGATGATGAACTCTGGCGAGACCTCCATGATGGTATGGGGTGAGCCCTGGGCGAGCTCCAGCACTACAGAGGCGACCTCTTGATTCTTCGAATTACCTCGAGTGGCTCGCCCATCAACAAGCCCATCAGCATACACGACTCAGATGGTATACTTTCAGGAGATGGATCTCAGGTTGAGGTGGAGACTCCTGAAAGGAACTCAGGACAAGGAATTTTTTAGGTAGGTGAAACCTCAGGAAGGACTCAGGAGGAGTCAGAGGAAAGTGATACTGACGATCATTCTGACCATTCAATTTCAGATACTGAAGGCCAAGATCTCAGGAATTATAGTCTAGCAAGAGACAGACACAGGAGAAGCATACACCCTTCAACTAGGTTTGGTCAGGCTGACATGGTGTCCTATGCCCTGATAACCGCTGAAGAGGTGGAGCATCAGGAACCAAAAAGTTATGCTGAAGTAGTATCAGGCAAAGACAAAGAGAGATGGATATTGGCCATGACTGAGGAACTTTAGTCATTAGAGAAGAATGACACTTGGACACTTGTGAACAAGGTTCAGGGATAGAAGGTAGTCAGTTCCAAGTGGATCTTCAAGAAGAAATGTTAAATGGGGTCAGGAGGAAGAGAGAAGCTGAGATATAAGGCAAGACTTGTTGCCAGAGGCTCACTCAGAGAGAGGGGGTAGACTTCAATGAGGTATTCTCACCAGTGGTAAAACACTGTTCAATCAGAATCCTATTGTCAAAGGTAGCTCAGGAGGACTTGGAGGTTCAGCAGTTAGATGTCAAGACAGTCTTTCTACACGGAGACCTGGAAGAAATTATACACATGCAACAACCTGAAGGTTTTATTCTACCTGGGAATCAGGATAAGGTGTGTCTACTGAAGAAATCATTGTATGGACTGAAGCAAAGTCCTAGACAATGGTATAAGAAGTTTGATAGTTTTATGATCTCCATAGGCTTTACAAGATGCATGTATGATAGTTGTGTCTATCTTGAAAAACAAGGGAAGAGAGTACTCACATATCTGCTGCTCTATGTGGATGACATGTTGGTTGCAAGCAAGAGTCCTGAAAGAATTCAGAGATTGAAGATAAAACTGAGTAGCACATTTGACATGAAGGATCTGGGTATGGCTAAGAGGATACTGGGCATGGAAATTATCAGAGATAAGGACAAAGGGAGGTTGTTCTTAACTCAGAAGGATTACATCCTGAAGATACACAGGAGGTTTAACATGCATGAAGCCAGAGTTGTATCTACACCCCTCGGTCAACAGTTCAAACTGACATCAAGTCAGTGTCCGAAGTCAGAAGAAGAGAAGACACAAATGAGTAAAATCCCTTACTCAAATGGAATAGGTAGCATAATGTATGCTATGGTGTGCAGCAGGCCAGATTTAGCACATTCAGTCAGTGTGGCCAGTAGATTTATGGCAAATCCGGGAAAGACACACTGGAAGGCTGTTAAGTGGATCATGAGATACTTAAAGGGAACTGAAAATCTGGGGTTACTCTTCGAGAAGACTAAAGATGGCACTCAACCGAATCAGGGATATGTGGACTCAGATTATGCTGGAAGCAAGGATACGAGGAAATCCTTATCAGGATATGTGTTCACATTATATGGTACAGTAATCAGCTGGGAGCAGTACTTCAGTCAGTAGTGGCACTCTCAACTACTGAGGCTGAGTATATTGCGATGACTGAAGCAGTGAAGGAAGTGATGTGGCTCAAGGGCATGATTAAAGAATTTGGAATCAGACAAAAGGAAGTTGCAGTTCAGTGTGACAATCAGAGCACAATTCATTTGGTTAAGCATCAGGTCTTTCATGAAAGGTAAAAGCACATTGATGTCAGACTTCATTTTGTGAGAGATGTGGTGGAAAAGAAAGTGATTTCAGTGCAGAAGGTTTCCACTGAGGACAATGCTGCGGATATGCTGACTAAGGTCTTACCTATTTCCAAATTCAGATATTGCTTGGAGCTGATCAAGCTGCAGTCATGGGATGTACAATGAGCTAAGTCCTGAGGTGGAGTGTGGAATGGGGGAAACTCACTTACTTTAAGGTGGAGAATTGTTAAGTGTAAAGATAAGCTGAGTGTGAGTACTGAAGATTAGTCAGGAATCCTGATCCTGAGAATTAGATCAGGAGGAATATTCTTGAGGAAAGCATCCTGAGCCTGAGCGAAGACTTGATCCTGAGTCAGGAGTGTTCTGATCCTGACACTCATCCTGAATGTCATCTTGAGTGGTCAGATCAGTGAAGACACTGAAGACTCGGTAGAACTGAAGGCAATCCTGAGAGATCATCCTGAGCTGAAAATCACCTACTCCCTAAGTCACTCAGCATGAAGGCGATCCTGAGCTGACAGTTAAGAAAACAGAGCATGGCAAAGGCGACTTCACCAGAGTGATGAAGTCAGTTATTTGGGCAGCTGGCGGAGCAATCTCATTGGACGTCGGAACAGTTATTCAAGGGGGTTATAACTATACGAATCTCGTTGATTGGTTAAGAGCTCAAAGGTGGTTAAGGGTCTGATCTATAAATATGTATTCATTCCAGTTTTTAAGAGAGTGCTTCATTCTAAATCTTATAGAGAGAGAAAAATTGTAATCTGTAAACATATTTTCACCATTTAGTGAAGTGAGCCAACCCCATCCGTGGACGTAGATCAATTTGATCGAACCACGTAAATTGCTTGTTCTTTTGATTTCCTGATTATTTCTGTTGAGTGTGTTCATCCGGTAAGTTCTTCCAATTGCTCTGAAATCCTTGAAGTCTCATTGAGCTCGATTCAGCCTCGGTTAATTTCACAACAATATATATATATATATATATATTTAAATAAAATAATAACATTTCAACAAATATATGTATAGATATGTGATTGTGGACGCAAATATAAGTTCATGAAAACTACAAAAAGATTAGTGGCCTCTTAATTTGTGCAAGACAAGTAAAATCTGATTGCTATTTAACAACTTGTTTTTTTATAAGCGGTATACAACAGCTAGCTTATCGTAACTTGATAGATTTTTTTTTTCATTTTATAAAAATCAAAATTTTAGGATAAAAATTTATATGAATCCGAGTTCATGGTAAATTCAGCTTTATCATGTTGAAATATATGCTCCTCGAAAGAGAGTTTTGATTTGGTATATTACTCGTCCAATTCCAATCTTTGGTGAATGAGAAATTGAGATTTTAAATTTGTGGTAATAAATGGAAAATAAGAAATGAGGGAAAAAGCTAAAAATATTTGTTCCACATCGGAAAATCGTTGTTGGGAAGTGGGTATATAAGGAGAAACTCACTTTTAACTTGTAAGAAAGTTATGAGATATGCTCCTCCACACTCTACGCTTGCACGCAGGGGGTGCAAATCACGACCGAATTTGGCCTAAAAACCTCGAACTTGTGTGTGAGCGCGAGAGGCTACTTCAAGACAGCTTAGATATTTTAACTTCTATAGATATTTTTGTTTATTATTTTTCAGTCATCAGGCACTATACTTTCAATATATCAATTATCATTATCGTGTATATTCACTATCACTGTCATATATAAACACTATCAATGTTTTAAAAATTAAATATATTATTATAACAATTATAGTATACAAAAATAATAGTAATACGGGTTCATGTGAACTCGAGTTCACAAGAAGAGACCTGCTCAAATTTTAGATATACCATATATATGTTGGACACAACATAAGTAGAAAGAAAAATATAAATTTATTATATAATAACTTATATTCATAGGTTTTCTAACACCAATTCAAATCCTTTGTATCATTTTTTTAGAGCAACACTTGTGTACAAATTTCTACCGTAGAAATATCCGTTTTTGAAAAATTTGCGGATCTAAACCGGGTCGGGTCAGATTTGGACATTTTTTTCCAAAATTTGCGCAACTTGTAGTTCCAGGTTTTTTCGCTCCCAGATATGTTACAATTTGGGCAAATGTGTGTTACAATTAGGCAAAATCTGTGTTACTAATTCTTAAAAAAATAATTTTTTGTACTTTTCAAGTAACTATAAAGAAAATATGTAT